>JADLZN010003729.1:0-268130 GCA_018155175.1 Sinocyclocheilus anophthalmus
TATGAATTTCTTTACAAAACCAAACGTTTATTACTATTATTATTTTTTTTAATGAAGGAAAAGCAGCCACCAAGTGCAGCACATGAGCTCCTTCAATATGATATGAAAGTGTCCAAGGAACTCAAGTTGGTTGAATGCACAGAGTGCAGAGCTGCTGGAATCTAGGCAAAAAGTGACAACTTCAAAGAAGCTAAAAGACAAAAGTTTGAATTTCTTAAATGTGGAATATGATACAAATAAAGAATGAGGTGTGTCTTTTGTGTATAAGAGAAGAAAATAGTGTTTTTTTATTATGCTCGTCTGAACTAGAACTAGATCTCGACACCACTACACGTTCCCGAGGCACACATCCCAATTTCAGCGCTTCTGTTATAGTTTATAGTCTTTATGATGAGGTGTTGGAAGAAATATCTCTATTTTAATGGTTGGGACCTGATTCAGTACATGAAAAATGGAAAAAAGACTACATAAAAGACATACCTTCAGCAGTCAGACATATAAAGACCAATAGGAAGTTTAATAGAAGCACACCCCTGTGTTATGAAACTGGCCAAAAAACACATAGTAAATCATTGACCACATCAAACCATACAATTCTGTTTTTTGACAGTATACTGTAAATAAGTCTTGCTTGCCAGCAGATGTCACCATAAAGGCATAAGTGCTTCTCAACTGGTTTGGCTTCAGAAATTGAATTAAAAATGTTTGAAGTTCAACCGAGGCCTCGTCTGTTTCTTACCTCTGGTCGCGACTCATTTTCGAAGGTCTACTGGAAAAATCACATGCGGTTAAGAAAAATCCTCGTAGAGATTTCCCTTCTTTAGCAGGGCAGCCGCCATCCATATAAAAGTAATTATATATATAATAGATATAGATTAATTAATAGATCTTATATCTTATCATTTATGAATAAAAACAGGCTTGTAACTTAAGTGTAGCATGCTAAAAAAGATATATTGACCTACCTTTTAAGTAAATTGTTTTTCTGGGATAAGAAAATACAGAGATTTAGTGTTAGTAAAATCTTAGTTTTGTACTGATCAAATCCAGCTGATAACTGTAATAAAATTGCTTGTACACCAAAATTACACGCATTATTTTAGTTTAGTCCCAAGTAAAAATTATACTTGGCTGTTTGGGGACAAAATAAGATCTATTCAAAGTAAATTTACAGTGGGAACCCAATATAAATTTGGGCGTGGCCGGATCACTCCCTACCTCTTACTGGTTTCTACTTGATATATCTAAAATTAAAAGTGAAAGCTCTCCTTCTCAACCTCTGCTTCGATCAAACATCTAGTTCTAGACGCCTCAAGTAACTAATATCGAATTCATTCTGCGATGACCCACCGACCCTGCTAAGTGGGTTCAGGTCTGGTCCAAAGTATGCGCATGATCTGCACTGCTCTCCGCCTCCCTGAGGTAAGACAACGCGCAACAAATATCATACCCCCAAAAAGACTAATGAGGTAGCGGCTATTCCAACAAGGTTCAATGCGATCATGGGCACCCAACCGAAAGAAGAAATAATGTGCCGTCGGGAGCTGCGCGCAGAGGTCGTCTGTGGTGTCTGACAGCGAGGGCCGACACAGACCGTCTACCTAAAGCGGACTATGTACTGCGCGTGTCGCTTTACTGCGCCGATGAACAGAGAGAGTGGGTCGACCCCGAACGGACCAGGAAGGAGTCCAGAGTGGTGGGGACCAAGGCGAAAAAGCTCGACTCCTTTAGGGGACAGTTCATCCTGAGTACTCTAGGGGCGCGCGGTGCCGGTTTGTGGGGGGGACGCCTGCGCCGGCTCTAAGCAGTGGTTCACGCTCTCCTTATTTGATAGAGCAGAAGGCACAGTCGGCGCTGATCGGAGTGCGGGATGGAGACGCGCACGGGGATCCCGCACTTGTCAAGTCGCATGTGTCTCAGAATTCTATCGCAACGCTGTCGGTATTCACTCGCTCTTCCCTGGGTCGGAGAGCTGCAACCCAGAGTTCGCCTCTTGCACTCAGCCATGTACTGGCTTATCTCGACGTCCGCACACCTCAGCATCCACGGGGCCTGGGGGCTCGCGGCCCCGCGTGGGCTCGGAGGGAGACCGCGTGAGGTGAGCCGGCGCACAGGCCAGAGTGGACAAAGGTGTCCGGCCGGTCGGTCGAGCACCCTCTCCCCTGTCTCCAGGCCCCACGCTAGTGAGCTCCCCCATAGATCTATGCTTTAGACCGGGAGATGAAGGACTGGCAAGACTGACAGTAGAGAGCGCAAGAGATGAGCAGAGCGAAGCCGGACCGGTGACAGCGCGTGGGGGCGTTGATTCATAAACGTTTAATAGGGGGGCAAAACGGGGGGGGAGAATGCAAGGTGTGGGTGCCGTTTATGAGGGAGGGGGGACAGAATATGAAAAAGTAAGACAAAACTGGACCTGTTATAGGAGGGTGCTGCACTGCAAAATCAAGAGGTTGGTCTGATTTCCAGCCTAAACGGCCGGGACAACCAAATAGGACGGGAGAGCAAACGGCGAAAAGAGGAAGGCGGAGAGGGTGTTTTTGGGATATTAGTGGGGGAAGGGAGGGGCGGACCCCGGGGGGACACGGGGGAGAGGAAGCGGGGGAAGTGAGGAGATTTGTAATAGGGGGAGGGGCTGATCACTGTGGGGAGGGGAGGAAGGAAGGGGGTGTCTCATACTCAGGCAGCCGAGGGGGTGGGCCCAAAGAAAAGAGAGGGGGGCGGGGCCGGAGGTGGGGAGGGGCTGATATGGGCCGATAGGGGCGGCACGGGGGGGCAAGGGGGAGAGAGAGAAGATGGGGGGAAGAAGAGCGGAAAGAGAGGAAGTAACCGGGGAGCGGACTGAACAGAGAGGAAAGAAATAATCAAAAGGGGTATGCGGGCCAGGAAACAGGATAAAGATCTGGTCAGGGGGGAGAGAGATGGGAAAAAAGCGGGGCCGGGGGGGGCGGAAACGAACTGGAAACAGGATTGACACAAAAAAAACAAGCCAGGGGGGAAGAAAGAGCGGAGGTTGGAGGTGTGCTGCAGAAAAGAACTGGGGCAACGGCACGGTATAAGGGGAAAACTGACAAGCAGGAGGGATCAGGGGCAGGCACGCGCGCACACACAAGACGCCTAGAAAGCCAATGTAGATTGCTCATATGCAAATAGAATTTGTGTGACCAAGAGTAAAACTTAATTTAATCTCAGCACATACCTAGTGTTTCAGCTGCATTTCTGATTATTTATTTTCTCTATTTCTCTCTTTTCCCATTAGTATTAAAGTTGCTTGCCCTCATAATGCTACAGGAAGAGTCTTATTCAGTCTATTTCCATAATGCCGGTTAAACGGTCTCCAGTGGCGTCCCCTGACCTCTAAACTCCAGCGGTGTTCACCTGTTTGAGAGTCTGTCTCCATTCAGCGGCCTCCACCTGACCTTGCACACAGCGATGCATGTTTATGGATGAGAGAAGGTAAGATGCTGAAGCGCATGCATCAATCAGTGAAGGAGGATTTTGAAACACTCCATTTTGTGATGCCAAGGCATGATTTACATTCAGATACATTATGATTTCAGTAGGGGTGCAGGCAATTTATTATTCCAATACTGTGGAAATGTTCCCTCAATGTTTAATTAGCAGCTTTGATATATTTCTTCCCTGGTTTGACCTCATTAGCTCATAATGATGATAGCTGTTTTGTGTAGAAGCTTGTGTATATATGATACATATTTTAAAAGTGTGTTTTGGAGTGAAAGAACAGAAACTTGTTCACTATTTTAATGTCCTTTGCAAACAAGCTGTGATTTTAAAAGTCATACATGTAGAGTAATGGCTTTGTATTTATAGTGACAACATAAAGCAATGCAATTTGATATAAATAATAATTATTTAAGAATCCTTGAGAGCAGGTAAATACTTAAGAGTACTTAAGAGTTATTTTATTGTGTCTTCTAACAAGTAATCTTTGCCCTGAGTGTAAAACTCTGCATTAAAAATGTAAAAAATTGACTTTTACTTGGATGTGGAACAACGAGTCAACCTGTCTTTGAGCCTGTTGGCCTCTAGCTCATAATATCTGAAGTCGTTTTTGTTGTTCTCTCTGTGATCTGAGTCTGACTTTATCTAATACAAACAAGTAGTATACAAATGCCTTGATGCTCCTAAAGTGTACAAAATGTGTTAAGTAAAATGAAGCAAGTAGCCCTCTAGGTATCTAAACACCTGTTTCTTAATACTTTATAACATGAATTAATTGTTAATCAAGCTTAATAATCTTGTTGGCTTTATCACTGTAAATATACTGTAAGTTTTGAATCAAAGGTCTAATAAGAAGTGTTTTCTCTAGCAGTGGATTTGTGTGTTAGATCCAGTCATCTTGTGTTCGAAATGCTCGTAATTTAAAAAAAAATTAATAATTGTATATGTAGCTAATCAACTCATGGGGAAATATGAATAATTAAACATAACTAGTTATAATTAACTATTCATATTTAGATCCACTGTAGATATTTAGCTGACCACTCAGGGTCAACCGTCTTGTCAATTCTAATAACGTTAATTTCCTGGTTAAAGGAAAAAACTTTCTTACTGTACATTTCTATAAGTTTGTAACGTAAATCTGCATGAGTATTGACTCCGGTTATGAGTAAACAATGAACACGTCAAGTGTGAGACAAGTAAGGTTTTATTAACTACATAACACTTAAACTAGTCTAACATACTACATAACACATAAACTGGTCTAACATACACACAGACACCCCACCCACGCATACAGTTGGTATAGGAAAGGGGTAAAGTTTAGCACTAAAGAAAGAACAGAAGGAAGGAATTTTATGGAACCAGTTTGCATGCCAGCAGATCTAAAACCTAGGGAAACGTCAGATTCGTTAGTTCAAACAACCTTGTTGAAAAGGTGTAACTGATACTTGATGCTCCCATTAATCGACTAGTTGATACGTTGCGTTGTCTGAAAAAGATTCCTGATGCATCTTAGGCCCCAAGATCGTGCGAAGGTGGTTGATGGAAAGAGCTAGTTTAGTCAGAGTCACTTGATATGAAAAAGGACTAGGCCCGGAGGCCTGCACGAGCGTTGGTATCCTGGACGTTTCTCACATCTTCATCTAGCATCTCCCTGACAACCGACATGGGCGGGTCACATGGAGGGTGGCCTTTTAAAGCCTGCAGAGATTCACGCCTCTCAAGAGGGGTTCGTCCAATGAGGAAGGCTGAAATCCCCAGTATTTCCAACCTCCCGCTTGGGATTTTTATGACTCTTTGTCTGTATGCATGGTATTTTGCATATGTAATTCGTTGGAGTGTTGAGGCACGAATTAGTACATATTATTAGAACATCAATATGTTGCATAGTTATCAGCATATAATATACACACTTGTTGCGATCATAAGAAGGCGAATTCATAGACACTAGACATGAAATAGTTACTTATATTAATGAGTGTTTTATCGTAAGCATGAATAAAAATAGTCTAGAATACAACAGATTAAATACAACACAGCAATAATATACACAATGACCTGAAGAAAATGGGTGTTCATTCAAAGAAGGTTTTTCTATGAATTAATTAGTAGAAAAGTCCTTTTCTCCTGTGCATTTGTGTCCCTTTGTTTCTGGAGAATGCCGCTAAGTAGTCGGCTCGCATTCCACAAGGTTGTAAATGTATCGGTTTACCATGAAACCAGGGTCCTGTTCAGCTTCCTGGGGTGTTACAAAGTATTTGTTAAATATAACAAAACAAAATTGTGTGTCTGATTGGTCCAGACGCTACAACAATGTGCTGGATGTTGTGAACACGACTCCAGATTTTAATATCATCATATTTTTGTAAAATTGTAGCTCTGAAAAATGAAAATAATAAAACCCACACTGGTGTAGTAAACTATGTAATGAAGGGATATTTTAACTAAAAGATTACCTGTGTACTCAGGAAAAATATAATTTCATACATTTCAGATTGGGAAAGGTTGTGGGCGCAATTTTGGAACAATTATTTGATATTTGACATTAAATTTCACATTTTGCTGTTTCATTATTTTCTTTATATAATTGTTGTACAGTAATTGGTGTTTCAGTTTTGCTATAAAGCCTGTAATGGGTTGTTTAATGTCAGTTCTATTGTGACAACATGCCTCACAATCCTCTCCTTGGCAAAAACAGTAGAAATGTTCAATATCTTTGTTTGCCTTTTTATAGTATGTACCTCTACTTTCAAACATAAACATAACCTGAGAAATATTTACTTTTGCAAAAAGTGTGACAACTAGCCATAGCCTCCCTTGGAAAAAATGTGCCCTTGTGTTGCAGGAATAAAAGCATACTTGATGCTCACACTCCAACAAGTGTTGTAGGGCCTAATGTGTGGGGAATATTCTGATTGAAGAGCTCCTTTACTCCAGATCTTCGTCGCCATGACAGCGCTGTCCCATTCCAATTGGATTATTCCCCTCTGTGCCCAGCAAGTGGAATGAGTGCGGGTATGTCTTACCGCTGATTGGCACTTCGCTGTGTGTGTGGGGGGGCATGTGTGTCAAGGTTTTAAGTCCACCTGAGCCTCTCCTCTTGTAGTGTCTGTCTGAATTGGATGGTTCATTCTGTCTGCGCCATCTCATTCATTCTGAACAATGCATTGCACACCTGAGAGGACTGATGCGTGATCTCTGAAGGCATAAAAGCGCTTATTTTCTTTCTCCGTCGCTTCATCTCTCCTGTCTCCCTCTCTCTGACTCTTGGCAGAATCTGTGTGTTTACCATATGCATGAAGGATTGGCCACGCATCTAAAGAGGAAGCGGGAAGATAAACAAAGTCTTTGGGTTCTCAGCCTCTGGATAAGCGAGAAACAAAAGCACACCAACCACATCCAAAAACACCAGCAAATGAACCAAGGATTTCTTACTCCAAAATGTGCCATTGAATAATCATTGGGAGGTGTGGGTAACAATTTCAAATTGTCAACAGCAGACAGACAGTTTTTATGTTTAGACAAGACAAAGGTAGGGTGACCGTTGAGTGTGCCTGCACTGTCAACAAGCTTTCTGCAGCATCAGGGGGGACGTCCAGCAATGTGCCAACTGGGAGAATGGTGTGTTGGGTCATCCATACAGACCCTTCCAATATGCAAATAGTGAATGCATGTCAGTAGGCTACTAGTTAGTTGGAATTACAGCTATTGAGCTACAGCAGTGAGTATATAGAGAGGCAATTTCAGGTGGACTATAAAGTTTTTGGGATTTGTAAAGATGAATTAATTATTGCTCAATAGCACATGGCCATAATTCTGTTCTAAATTATCGCGGCCTGGTGCTGCAGGAAATCAAGACAATTTGTTTGGAACCAATAGCGGATATACTTTGTTGCAACCAGTAGTGATGTACGATTCACGTCAACGCACTATGGCCATTTCGGGCACGTGGTGGGATGTTCACGCTTCTATTCGATATTTTTTATGTTATTTTTACAAAATGATTTAGAAAATTTTATATTAAATTTCCTTTTAATCTCCTGCTTGGACAAAATACTGTACGTTTCTTTGTGAAATTGAAATATAACACTATAATAATATACTAATATTGCACTTGCATATTATTGCTCTTTTGTTGGTTTTGATTGCTTCTATTGTCCTCATTTGGTAAGTCGCTTTGGATAAAAGCATCTAAATGACTAAATGTAAATATATTCTAAATGGTAAATAACAAAACGACATGAAATTTTAAACAAGCCCCAATCAAATCAAATAAATAACACAAATAAAATAAGGCTTTGTCTGTGCTCTTTCTGTTTAAAATGAGAGGCAACCACTGTATTTTAATCATGACCCAAACAACGATGCTGCATACATGCAACATGAGCAGTTTTTAATCTAAATTAGATTGTATAATTTCGAAATTTGAAGCAAAAGCAGAATGGTTTGACTTCAGTTTTGTGAAACTATGCATAAAAAATATCTGCATGAAACAGAAAAAGCAGACGAGCTGAATGAGATGCAGACTCACTCTCTGACAGCAGGTGGCGCTTAAAGCGTTTTCTTGGTTTCCTCTGTAAACAAAGCAGCGCTGCACTTATGAACTTTAATATGCATTATACAGAGGCAAGAGGAAAATAAAAAATACCACTGAAAGTCAGTAAGTTCCCCTCAGACATACATTCATGTAAAATCCTACCCCTAATTGAATCGCGATTTGTTTAGCATCTCAGCTGATTTGAATCGTCACATATTTAAATCGATTTTCAACTGGCTCGTGGTTAATCGTTACATCCCTACAAACCAGGCTTATTTTAAGAAAAAAGTGAAATGTAAGAAAAATTTACCTGTGGTGACATTTTTGCAAGATGATCCAGTGAGTGTTGCTAAAACGTGTTCAGTTTTATCCTAAAGAGATGATTGTGAATCTGGCAGCGTTTTATTACGTTGGTTGTTGTACATATCACGGCAGTTTGGAAATATTGAAAAATGTTTGGTGAGTGATACTAAATGGTTAATTGCGTTTGAAAATCACATACTACTTACACTAAACTCTACCCTAAACCTAACCGATAGTGTTAACTAAAACAAATGTAAAAATATAAATGCTTTTGTTAAATCAATTTTGACATTTTAGCTTGCTATTTATCGTGACTCGCTCCGCATCGCAAATGCAGTGCTGTACCAGGTGTGCTACCAAGCAAATTTACTACTTAAGAAAAGCCATACATATTAAGCGGGTTGTGATGCAAACATCAAATTGGTTATAACCTAACTTTCTAAGCGACTTCTGTATATTACTTTCTGCCCTTGGTATGTGCTCTGTGCTTTGATGTTGATGTTTATATGGGTTCTGTTCCATAAACCTGACTTTGTAAAGTGCCTTGGGATTCACTGCGATATTAATAAATTTTAATATTATTATTTTTATTATTATTACTACTACTTATACAACCATCACTCATAGAAAGGTCTTTATTAATCGATACCTGCCACTGGAATCATAATTGTGTGACGGGAGTAAAGTGAGTTTCTTTTTTACTGACATTAGTGTCAAATCAAAGCGTGGGAAACTCGCAATTGTCTCACGAACGTAGGTTTTTTGCAAAAAAACAAGGGTAGAGGCAATTTTTCAATGAGCCTTTGTATACCACAGTTCATAAGAAGGTCATTAATAATGTTTAGCACAATAAAGGCAATTGTTTTTCTTTCTTTCTCAGATTCACCAATGAAAACAGTTCCAAACAAAGCAAATGCTGAATACACTGTGTCTTCAAGCAAAACACAGAATTTGAGATGGGTGAATCTCTGTTTTTGAATTGATCATTTGAGTGAAAAATTCAGTAACTCGATCATATAAACAGTCATTTGTTTTGTTCTTGAGAGAATCAGTGTTTTTGTATGGATACATTGAGTGAATAATTTGATGACTCACTCACTTTTGTTCCTGAAAGGATCTGTATTTTTGAATGAATAATTTGCGTAAATGCTTCAATGACTCCCTTGTAAAAAAGAGTAATTTGTTTCATTCACGAATGAATTAGTGTTTTTGAACAAATCAGTTAAGTCAAGGACTCAGTCTAATGGGGCTGGCAAGACGTGAGACATGCGGATCCATGTGCGGCTTTATAGCAGAGAGGTCATAAACACAGTCAGGGTCGAACAGGGCAAACAGGAATATGGCGGCAAGACACAAGCATAATCCTAGGCTTAGCAAAGGTCAACGAACATTGAACAGAGTCAAAAAAGTGCAAGACTAAAGGGTATCCGAAACCCAGGTGAAGATCAGAACCGAGAAAAACAGGCAAGGATGATAGGTCTAGGAGTCTAACGAGGGTTCTGTAGTGTCGCTATCGCTAGGGGAGTGATAATTGCGGAACAATACTCGGCAGAGGGAAGGGATAAGAGTGAGTGTTAAATAGTGAGTGAGTGATATGAAACAGCTGGGTGCAATCAGTGCTGTGTGCAATTAGTGAACCAGCTGTGTGCAATCAGTGCTGTGTGCAATCGGTGCAATGGATGATGGTATATGTAGTCCGGGATGATATGCAACGGTTTGTAGTGCGAGAGTCAATGAAAATGGAAAGGGTGACCTCTGATGGCTAGCAGACGGAAGTTCATGGACCGGATTCGTGACACTCAGTGACTTACTCATATAGACAGCCATTTATGTGTTTCTTTCTAGACAGTCAGTTGAATGAATGAATTTCATTTAACTTATTTCCTTAATAGTGTAACCTACAGAAACAGTCGCTGTGGAATCTCCACTAATGCATGGACTGCTGCTCATGTGTGAGCTGTGTCTGAACCACATCTTAACATTTTCAATTACATCAGATCTTGGATCCGACATAAAGCCCATCGTCTTTAAGCTGTTTCTTGTAATCCTTTTTCCGTGCTTCCCCGGTAGATTTTTACTTAGTTTCACCTTCCCGTCCTGCCCTTGGCCCCTGTTCTAATCTTCTTTGTTTGTGTGCTATGCTCCCTCTCCCCAGTGAAAAGACCATTCTATCCACAAACCAGAAACCTGTTTGTTTGCTTGATGAAATCTACTTAAATTTACCCAAAAACCTCGCTTTCTTCAACCCTGCAGGTAGTGCTAATCCTCCTAATTCTTCCCTTTTTCCATCTCTGCATTTCATGTGATTTTTGCCAACAATAACTTGTTCTTGAGGGGTTAGTGAGAGCATGGGAAAACTATGTTGATCTCTTATGTAGTATGGAATAACGAAAGCTACGTTTTATTTTACAGTTGGATGTTATTTGCCTAGTTGCGATCCTATTTCAATTTCTAACCTTTGCTATGTCAGACTCTGAGCTATATGAGAATATAATTTTTCATCTGCCAACTGCAGCCTGCTGGTTTTATCCAAGTTCCCTAGAGATATTTCTCAGTAATTTCCTCCCCTCCATGTCATGTCTTTCCTATTAAGATGTTACTTTTACAAATAGAGTGAAGATGATCGTCTCTGGCAAAGCACTGTAAAGTCATAGAGCTAGAAACATCTACTTTCACATGTCTATCAGCAAGTAAATGAGGATGGAGAGAGAAATTATGCGTTTAAGAGTCAGATACTTGTGTGCTCATAAATTTCTTAAATATGACCTGGAACTAAACACTTCAAATCTCATTTCTGCTGCTTAACACGAAACCATGTTACAAAGCAAATTTGCAAGTACTATTATTTCTGCTAATGAAAGCTAATGGGAGATATTAATGTGCATTGGAAAGATGTTTCTGTATACAGTTGTACTGAATCTTAAATGTCTTTCTCAGTCTCTAGAGTTTCTCGGGATTGAAATGATTATGATTAAGTAATTATTTGTTCTACCACAGCCCATTACCATTTCCCCATTTTTCCCCAGCCTTTTGATGTTAAATTTCCATTTGTTCAGCAGAAATGTCTATGCACTTGAAACAAGTTGAAATAATAGTTCATGAGTGCCTTTTTTGGCAATCTTTCCTGTTTTGACCTGGCATTATTAGAAGCATAATCCATTTGTTTTATGCACTGCTTCAAATGTGATCCTCCTGAAACCAGTCCTTTGAAATGGTTTAGACTGCAGGAAAACTCCATTCTTAATCAATATATGTCTTATTTTCCAATAAAAATATCTAACCATCCTTAAAACCAGATAAATTTGAGAAACTAGCAAAACTGTACGAAATATTGACGTATTTTCAGAGAATGTGTCTTGAGTAAGTGTATTTTGTCTTGTTCAGACTTGTTCTGGCAGATTGTGTGCACGTTTTATTCATTAACCCAACAAAATGTATTTTTGCAAGCAAAGAAGACAAAGATACTGACTTTGATAGTGTAGATAGTGTACTTGCACAGAAACTGTGGGGAGATCTGCTATTGTGATGTCTTGTTTGGATTTGGTAACGAGCAAAATGAGGACAACGATTGTATGAACCAAAAAAAAAAAAACCTTCTAAATTCTAAGTCTACAAGAGGATGTTGTTAGTTATGATCACATATTTAAAAGATATGTGATATGTGATATGTTAAAAGATATGTGAAAAGATAATGTTAATTTTAGTAGCTCAAATGAGGAGAAAAACATTCACATAATCAGAATGTAGGGTAATGGTCAGATTTGTTTTATTTTTAAAGGTCTAAAAATAAAAGTACACAGGATATTCCTATGTATATGCAGAATTAGTGATGTTTAAAAAAATTTATCTCAAAGGATTTCACTTTTTGGCAGGCAGTCGTAGGCCTGCATTTAGAGAAAATCAAAGGTTAGGATTATGGACTGGATGATAAATCCACACGTGGAAAGTTTATCTGGTGATCAGCCTGATGGCATTTATCTCCTGCTAGTGAAGAGTCAAGCAGAGTTGAACATGAAACATCCATTCTACTGTATGTATATAACCTGTGTCAGCATTCTGAATGTGTGAATTCATTCACATAGCACATGCTGTGCAATGCATATTGCTACGCTCTTTATTATCTGACACGCACACCTAAACCACTGAAAACAATTCCTCACTGTCAGTATATCCTCTCCATTCCCTCCCCAAGTCTTGCTCTTCTGCTCCTTGCTGGGCTTTCTGTTGATAATTCATGTGCAGGCTATAATTTCAGCTCTGCAGGACTACTGTTTTCCTCTCACCGTTATGAGACGCTCTGTTATCATACTAGTGCTTGGTTGTTTTCCCACTGAAATCTGAAGCCTGCACGTCCTCGCGTTACACTAAGTCATAATTAAATGTAAAATCCGAACAATCTCAAAGCTTAGGGATTTTTATAGAGAGAACAATCTGAGAATATTATATGCTGGGGAGATTAAGAAGTTTATTTACATTATATAGCCACATAATGCTTTGCCAGCTGTTAGATCAAACCTCTACTGTAGGAATTTGCACTTTCCTCCTTCAGAGAGAGAGAGAAAGAGAATCGCAGAGAGAAATTTAGGCTTTATCTGTTAAATCAGATTTTATTTGTTGTGCGGCCAATGACACGATTTACGACACTGACAGATTAATGAGAGGTTATCCTACATTTGGAGGAAGAGGAACAGGATATCCTTTTTCTGTAGCCAATCGTTAGTCACCTGGGATCTAATCTACTAAATTGTTTGTTGTTTTTGTTCTAAATGATGTGAAAAGTGCATTACCATCCATTCATTTATCAAGCAATGAATGAAAAATAGAGGAAGACAGGAGAAATTCAGGTCACGTTCCGGGCCATAATGGCGGTACAAGTTTAACATAGAGCATTCCATCATATGTTTTGGGTCATACAGTTTGTTAATTCACTGTTTTCTATTTTCATATAAAAAATTGATTGATTGATTGATTGATTGTTGATTGATTGATTACTTAAGTGCAAATCTTAATTTTCAGCAGCCACTATAGTTGTAAATGTCACTTATCCGTCAGAAATCATTCTAAGATATTGATTGTGCTCAAGTTAATATGTTAATATTATCAATGAAACTGTTGTGTTGCTTCTATTGGTTGTGGAAACCATGATGGAAACCATGAAATGATTTTTGCTTTGATGATAGAAATTTTAAACACATAAATCTGCAATCTTTTGTAGCATTAGAAATGCCTTTACTGTTACTTTAAATTAATGCATCCTTGCTGAATAAACACATTAATTTCTTTCCAAAAAAAAGATGCATTTCTCATTGGTACAGTGCTATGCAAAAGTTTGATGGCAATGGTGAAAATTATTTTATTTCACATTTTTAGTATAATAAATATAGTCCATATCATGGGTTCAAGCTGTCATGGTGATGATAGCATTATATCTGTTTTATATTAATGTTTTAGTTTTCATTTAAAACCTAAAGGCCATCTAGTGTAAATGGTGAAATGGACTGGAGGCTGATACAGTAACAATGAGTGTATAAGTTAAAAATAGTGAATGCAGCGAGGATGAAGGGAGAGGGTCAAGGAAGGTGGGCGAAATGGATCAGGAGAGAAACACACACATTCCCATTGTTTTTCTGTGAAAACAGTATTCTGTATGTATGCAGTGGAGCATAGGTGTGCAGTAGATCATGAGTAGTAAAATAAATCATTCTGCTATGATGTGGCATTTATTTGTAGATAAGTCTGATGGTTGTCGCCCGTGACAGAAAGGTAATCAGCTACTTGGTGATACAAAGAGACAGCGCTGAAGCTCCCTCGGATATATCCTGGAGGACTTAAGGAACAAGTGAAGAAAATGCAAAGCAAATAAAATCTTGTGGCTAGCATCAAGAAATACTCATAGGTCCTTCCTCATATCTGTGATTACTGTCTCATTTTATTCCCTATGCAATAGAGCGCTAAAGTGATGATGTATTTTTGTAGGCCAACCCAGAAGTTAACATTACCCTGGTTCCCTCGATAAAAAAAAAATAAAAAAAGTAGAATTTTTCCAGTGGCTTTTGGACTACTGCAGAAAATAAGCTCTGTGACTGACAACAGTTTATGATCACTACACATTCTATTCATCATGATAATTCTTACAAATGAACACAGCTTTTATTAATTTTGAAGCCTAAATGAAGTCGCTAAAAGTAAAAAGCTAAAGGTAAGCTATAAACGAACTACACCATGGTCACATGACTTCATATGTCAACTTTTTCAATCTTTATTTAAAAACATTTTACCTCAAAGTTTGAGTTGGAATAGTTTGCAAGAGTGCAATTTTAAATACAATGAGACTTTAAAAGTGGACTAGTGAGTAGATGAGTTTATACGGTGACTCAGTAATGCACAACACAACAAAATCTCCACAACACAACCAAATCGCTACAACACAATGCATAGGATGAATTTTGTTGTGTTGTGACTTTTTTCCATTGTGTTTGATAATTCGTGTGTTTCGCCGTATTTCTCATTTCTGGGATTTGGCCTACAAAACGATGTCACCCCTGCAGTACTCTATATACTCTAGTACATGTACAGGGACAAACTTTTGAGATGACACTGCAAAAAAAAAAAGAAGACTATTTTTGTGAGTTTTTTTTACACCATGACACATGCGTCGTAAATCAATAGCGCATGCTGTTTCCAGGCACTGAAGCTAGCCATGGTGTTGCAGCAGAAGACGCTAAAGCTTAGTTTACTATCGATTACTGATATGTTACACTGCATATGACTGTCCAAGGAAGGTGAAGGAGAGCAATCGCTCACAGCATGGATGCAAACTCACACTGGAGTATATTTCATCACAGTCTTGGTTCACAGCCGGCCACGCTAAGCTGTTAATACAGTAAGATACTGGCTTACCATGGCTGAACATGGCTGAAAATAATGTTTTAAGCCTGGTATTGTACACTGTAAAAAATATCCTATTAAATTTATCTTAAAAAATAAAACTGTGGTTGCCAGAACTTCACTGTTTAGTAAATAAAATACAGTGATAGTGTTTCAGGTATTACAAGATGACATTTTAGTGTGTTATTAGTGTATTATTATATAGTGTGTGTATATATAGTGTATTACTATTATTATTATGTATGTAGTATATTTTATAACTTATAACTATATATTTTCATTAGGTGATATAATGTCAATTACCAGTCAGCTTGAAGCTACTTGCAACAATAATAATAATAATAATAATACTACTAATAATATAATTAATAATGCAATAATAGTAACTAGGGAACAGAAAATGTGTAGCACCTAATAAAATCACTGATAACAATAAAAATCAGTTATTTTATTTTATATCACAAAAATCATATGATTTTTTTTCCATCATAAAGTTAAAAAAAAGCATAGTTTTATAAACTGTTAATTACATATATGCCTTTTAAACCAGTCAGTTTTTGTCATGGTATGGATTCCTTAATACCAGACGCACATATAAGACCAATCATATGTCACAATACGAATTTATTATTATGCCACCACATACGTATGAAGCTCAGGGACAGGCTAAGTTCATGAATAAACATAAATAACAATGTATCAAATCATGCCCTTTTGGCAATAAATTTATGTCATACAGGAAGCTAAATATGTGAATTCTGGGGCATTCTTTTGATTTGAAATGTAATCTAAATACATGTACCCTAGACTACAGTATTATATTATTGAACGTATAATCCTTATAGTCCACACTAGTGAACATCTTCATTTTCACCATGTATGAGAGGTTTCCAATAGCAACAGGGTTAACTTGTCTGTTATGAGATGTGAAGACACACAACACATTTTCTCCTGTAAACAACCGCTCTCATCTTGCTAAAGGTCTCTTTTAATGCTCTTACACGTTGTTTACAAGCCTTGAGAACTAATATCGGTGACAAGCCTCTCTTGACCCCAATTTCAACATCTTGATCCCCATTTTGCACCATGTGTTAGCCATCTTAACATGCACTCTTAAAAATAAAGCTGCTTCAAAAGGTTCTTCAAGCAATGCTATAGAAGAACCATTTTTGGTTCCACAAAGAACCATTCAGTCAAAGGTTCTTTAAAGAAACATCTCTTTCTTATCTTTTTATAATCTTAAGACCTCTTTCACCATTCAACACAAAGAACCTTTTGTGAAACCTTTTCTTCAGATGTTAAAGGTTCTTTATGTTACCATTTAGACAAAAAGGTTCTTCTAGGGCATCGTGAAGCACCTTTATTTTTAGAGTGTGACGTAAGGAGAAGCGCAGTGTGTAATTGACCCCATCTCTCGCTTTCTAAGCTGAGCTTGAATCCTTTCTGTTTGTGTGCAGTATTACATAATAGCTTTTAAAGATGGACTCCTCTGTGACCCTCTCTTTATCCTTTTTCTCGTCCCCCCTTCGTCTTTTTCTTCCATTTGTGTTTTAGTGGAGTTTGCTGTGACAAGTATCGCTATTAGTGTTGTTCATATGAACTATAGTGATTTGAACAAACCCATAAGCATTAAACTTCGGTGTGTCATTCGTCCTGTACTGTTTGTGCTATATACATTATTGATACTACAAATAATGTGCCTATAACGCTATTACATTTATGAATTTTAACCTGATGAATGATAAAACAAGTAAAACACATGTCCAGAGCCATATCTAAAAACCATCCGGGGGCAAATCTGAGCGGCTTATTTTTTCACAAGCTCGCAGAGAAAGGCTTACCAAAAAAAAATGTACTGGGTTGTTTTTATTCCACATTTCAAGTGATTATTAAAAAAAAAAAATACGTATAGGAATTGAAAACTTTAACTGAAAATTTTTTTTGTGGTCTGGAGAACAATCTTAAAATAATAATACTAACTACAACTTTCTCATCGGTGAAGAAACATGAGGGTAACACAGCCTTGTGCACTCATGCATCATCTCATCTTGTCCACAATTGATTAGCACACCTATAAAGCCCCGGTTGATAAGGCCAGAAAAGCAATCACATAGCAAAAACCAAAACGAAATCTGCCAACAAAATATCTAGCACGAAAACACCTATAGACAAACCAAAAATAAACACATTTGCAGCACCCAAAACCTCCAACATTATTGTTGCGTTATAAGTAGTCAGCTTATTCAACATCTTTGTAACCTCACCATCGTAGAGCGTCGTTTTAAAACCTTGGAAGTCCCTTTCTTGCCTGTGCATCTCTCACACTGTCATTGGCCACTGACTGACAGCTCAACCCAACATATACACGGCCCTAACCTCTAGTTCTTCCGTTCGCACATCCCGTTCTAAGACCTTCCTCTATGGCAGTTTCATCATGTAATTCAGCAAGACGTCAGTCCATTCTTACAGAGGCGCGCTTGTTCTCTCCATCTCCTTCTGTCCATTTCTGCACCAAATGCCCTCCAAAAAAAGAAACAAATCGGAAAGCACAATAAATGCACTCCCTTTGATCATTAATTTCCTGCCTCGGAGTGAAGCGAAGGGCACGAGTGGGGCAAGGTGGGTGGCATTACCCGGAGTCTCTCATGGGTCACAGATCCTCTGGGATCTCATTATCCAAAAGAGTGGATTTCACAGACGTACTAAGGGACCCTTCTTGAAAAACGGCCAACGCAGGCAGCGCATCCTTGCCTGCTTTTTGTAAGCGTGTCACCCAACTGGTGGTATAGTCTAACTAAGAAACTGATGTTGTCAAACTTTTCTATACAATAAAACGTCGGGCCCAATTGGACCCCAGGGGACTTTGCTGGAAGGAAAGAAGAAGGCTTTTATAGAGAGATTTTGGATTTATCCAGGTAGAGGTCTCACGAAGAGAATGGAGGGCGCCGCGGGGTGACTAGAGGAACGGGTATGAGAATGGCAATAGGCAACGTCGGATTTCCCCGTGATGTAGGAAGTGTCGTCAAGAGGAAAACGGCGCGGTCTGTGGAATACGCCGACATGGAACACGATGGGCAGAGCAAAAGGGCAGATGAGGTAGCCCAGAGGCGGCAACCCATCAGACGCCCTTATATTTGCAGGGAGAGGAGTTGAGGATTAGGAGGCACCTGGGGGAGAGCAAGACGGGAAGAGACGCATCTCTTGTGGAACAGGGGAAGAGTGCATGTGGGCAATATCGCATGAAGAGACGTGCGGGAGTCCAAAGAAGGGGCACATTGGTCACGGGTAGTCAGAGGCAAAGGTAAGCCAAAGGATGACAATGTGACAGGATGAATTGTTGATGTGCAGCTGAGCAGCAGGCTGGGGTTCGATTGTAACATGTCAAATGGTGTGTGTATCGGACGGCGGTGTCAGACCAGAGGTGATGTAAAACAACATCGGATGCACGTACGGTTAAAATATAACATGGTCATAATGTGGCCTGACATTGTTGCAACGACGGCTTGCTTGCTATTTGGGGGGGGATGAAAGTGTACACTGGGTTATGACATAAATTATTATTAAACAGGATGCAATACGGATGCTCTTTCCCTTAATGGAACTACAACCCTGACTTGACAGTCTGGCTGCCTTGTGTTGTCTTTACTTCCAACCTGGGATTTCGGGAAGGCGGCCGGACCACAGGGGGAGAAGCACAATTGCGAGGGGAATCGAACAAAAACGACAGGCCGGCTAAAAACCAAGGGCCCGGGACCGAAGAACCAGCATCCGGGTTATACTTGAACACAGGAGAACAACAGAGGAATAAGGGGGAAAGGCGGTCACAAGCCACCACTATAGGGGGAAGGCTCGAACGCAACCGGGGCACGTGGAAAGGCCAAATGTCAGGTGCGCAGCTACACAAGGAGCAGATGCAGAAAGAGCACAGCCTTCGCATCTGGGGAACAAAGGGAAGGCAGAGGTCAAAACGGGATGCGGTCTTGGGGAGGAAGAGGGCGCGCACCGCTTTCCATTTCGATTGGCAAAAGGATGAAGTGCCATGCATATACACCAATTTCCCCTACTTCACATTCTCGGAACCCCATAAATGGGATTGGGATAAAGGCCATTATTCACTCTAATGGTGTAGACTATTCAAACATCAGCGACAAGATGGAACTCACACTTCCAACCGCAGCAAAATAGACAACTAAGCACACGATAACCAAGCGTAACCCCTATGCTCCCTCAAATAAATTTGCTATGAAGTCGTTCGGCGTTCAAAGAGTGCAGGAACCGACTGTTGCAGAGAAAGCAGTTCCCGCTTGCTAAGCTCATATAAGTTACTAGCCGTGCACACTGTTCTCCCTGTCTTAATCTTTGAATGCACTGACTTAAAACCTGGTTATCTCACCTGAAGTACTGGTGGTGGCTGACCGACTACCAGTGTTATCAGACTAAACATCTCTTCCGTTTTTTGGTGTGGGTCACATCTTTGGCAGCAGCGGCAATTTCTGGCAGTCTAGATGGCTAGTTCTGCTAACTGAAAGAAAAATGCTGATCAGCTGACCTCTCTCTCTTATGTTCTGATCCCTCACACCCACAATTTTTTCAGTTTTAATTTTTCTTCCTCTTGTGATCATAGACATAAAAGGCATTGATACCAAAAATTACAATTTTTGATGGTGGCAAAATATTTATATTTTTAATTTAAAAAAAATTAATTTAAAGCACTACAGACGCGAGATGAATAGGAATGGAGGTCTCAGTTCATCATACTTCCTAATTTGTTTAATCCCTGCATTAAGACAAAAGCTTTGTGTGTACTATAAACTTTTCTTGATTATTTCTGTCTAAGCTATACAAAGATGGCATTATCTAATTAATATGCACAATTTCCATCCATTATTCAACAGAAATCTGAGACTGGAAAAAGCCCTTCAAAATTCCTTGGTTTCATTTTGTTTGACACTTCTTTAGTAGTCCATAAATCAAAAATACTGTCATCACCGAGAAAAGCAACATGTTTTAGTGAAGTAAAATGTTCTAATGATAAGTGAATCAAACCAACCCCTCTGTACCTCTGTTAATACAACATGTCAGAATATTGATCAAATACAACTGAAAGTTTGGCAGCATGTAAGTTCACATTGGAGATTTCTGGCTCAGTGCATGAGGAAAAACGTCTCGGGTTACGTATGTAACCATTGTTCCCTGAGTAGGGAACGAGACACTACATCCTCTAGGGGTCGCTATGGGGAAAACCTCATCGTGACTCGTGTCTGAAGCATACATTGAAAAAACACCAACTCGTTGGCCGGTGACAGCCATGGCGTCACTACCGGTGTGACTATAGTATGAATAGGCGCCGGGAGCACACATCATCATTCACTTCTTCGTCTGAAGCTCGCGTCCGAAGCATGATAAGAAACCTAGAGGACGCAGTGTATCGTTCCCTACTCAGGGAACCATGGTTACATAAGTAACACGAGACGTTCCCTTTCGTGGAACTTCAAACTGCGTCCTCTAGGGTCGCTATGGGGGTCGCTATACCCACGCCACCATGCTGAGGAGACATTCCAGGAAAACCAGTTTGCTCATAAGTTATTCAGCTGCAACAGACTGCTTTGTAAAGGACAGAGTACAATTTTTGATGTACATTATCTAATGTTTGACTTAGTTGTTTATAGTGGATTTTTTATCTTATTAGGCTCTAACTAGGAAACGATAGAGTCATAATCGCTCGACATATCAAAGTCATCAAATTGTCAAACATACCCAACCCTACCTACGGCCGAAGGCCTAGGCTACATACCCAAAAATATTTACCTGTTAGGGCCAGACTCCTGGGTAGAGCTCAAGGCTTTGAATCAGGAATAGATTCCTTTAAGGGAAAACGACAAAGAGCCTAGAATCATACTAAGTCAAGTCAATTCAGTCACCTTTATTTATTAGCTCTTGAACAAGGACAGGTGTGACAAACAACTGAACACACTTAATTAGGAAATAGTGTCAATATCAAAATGACAATAGTAAACAATCAGTTTTTCAGGTTTAAAGACGTTCATCATGATTCAACGTGATGCAACATCCAGCTCAGTGTAAATAATAGCGTTGGCAATCATGTCACGATACCGCTGAAATGAAGTGTCCCCCAACTACAGCCAAGGCGACAGCGGCCACAGAACCAAAACTCCATCGTGGACATAATGGGAAAAAAACCGTGGAGAAACCATGCTCCATCGGGCAGTTCTCCTCTGACATACGAAGCCGAGCATAACGGAAAAAAAAATCATATAAGATAATAAAAAGACCTGATAATATTACAGCATGATTATAGCTGCAATCAACTTATACAAAATGTGGTGTTCTGTATGTTGTTTCAGTTCAAGTGTGCATCACTGGAGTTCCCTCGATGGGTTTCATCATCCTCTTCTCATTGTTCCGGGTCCAACTGAAGCTTGTTTAATCCTATTTTACAAAATCCTAGTCCAAATCGAGTACAAGACAGAGAAACAAAATACAAACATATTAGCTGACTGCTGTTCCAACCAAGCAAAATGATTTGTTTAACCCAAACTAACGAATAATAATGTGCTTTTGATTAGATATAACTGCAGTAAAAAATTATGACTGCAGTAAAAGATTATGAAATGCATTATTTTAATCCTTGGCCAAAGAGATGTGTCTTTAATCTAGATATAAACAGAGATAGTGTGTCTGAACCCCGAACGTTATCAGGAAGGCTATTACAGAGTTTGGGAGCCAAATGTAAAAAGCTTTACCTCCTTTAGTGGACTTTGATATCTTAGGTACTACCAAAAGTCCAGAATTTGCGACCTTAGGGAGCGTGATGGATTGTAACGTGGTAGAAGACTAGTTAGGTACGCAGGAGCTACCCCATTAAGGGCCTTATAGGCAAGTAAAAATATTTTGTAACTGATACGGAACTTAACAGGTAGCCAGGGCAGAGCCTGTAAAATTGGGGTAATATGATCATATATTCTTGACGTGGTAAGGACCCTAGCCGCTGCATTTTGGACTATCTGTAGCTTGTTTTTTGAAGATGCAGGACAACCACCTAGCAGTTCATTACAATAGTCCAGTCTAGAGGTCGTGAATGCATGAACTAGTTTTTCTGCATCAGAAACAGATAACATGTTTCGTAGCTTGGCGATTTTTCTAAGATGGAAGAATGCTGTTTTTTGTAACATGGGAAATATGATTTTCAAAGACAAGTTGCTATCTAATATAACAACTAAGTCTTGGCCGTCACACAAGGATACCTCATGCTCTGCATATGCTGGAAGGAACTGTCCCCCCCCTCAACAGACCCCTAGTAGCAACACCTTGTTAAAAGTGGGTATCCGGAGGATACAATGTGGAGTGGTGCCCAAGGTGGAACCGGGGCTTAATCAGCTCAAGAAAGGGCATGAAGCTTCCGCGCGAAGCCCTCACCATACAGGATTTTAGAAAGAACGCAAAGTACTAGTGTGCGAACTTACCACAGTGTGGATTTTAGAAAGTGTACAAAGACTAACATGCACACTTACCATAACATGGATTAAAAAAAACGTTCTAAGGGGCTCTCGTGGCACTCTGAAAACGCAGCCCATAGATGGAAATGGTACATACCAAAACACTATGTTTGAGAAGTCATCAACTCAATCTAAGGTATAATGCTGGAATGGCTAGCAGTAAATCTCTAACTGAGGGAGCAATACACCCAGCTCTCAACGAGAGGGGGCTCGACCTACAGCATGGTCCAATGCTGAACAGCTACGTTATTAGCTGAGGGAGCAACATCCAGCTCTCAACGTGAGGGAGCTCAACCTACAGCATGTTCCGATGGTGGAACAGCTAGCAGTTATTTACTTAGCTGAGGGAGCAACACACCCAGTTCTCAATCGAGAGGGGGGCTCGACCTACAGCATGTTCCAATACTGGAACGGCTAGCAGTAAGTTACCTTAGCTGAGGGAGCACAACACCCATATCTGAACGAGAGGGGGCTCAACCTACAGCACGATCTTTAGAAATCGGAAGGGTAAGCGTACTGCAAGCTAGCAAAACACTCAGCGCATCAGAGAGGCGGAGGAAGAGCCTAGTTCGCCTGATGCTGCTGGTTCCAGGTGATCTGGAAAACAGAAACATCAACTCGCCGTGTAGAGCGAACTCCGAATTCAGAAGGAGTCAGCTCTCATCGTAACCTTGGATAAAAGGGAAGCACTGCTAAACACTACCATCAGAACAGCCCACGGAGCTAGGAATCCAACTCCTCAGAAGGGAAGAAATATCAAATGCTCGAAAAAACACATGCTCACATAACCCAAATGGTGAGGGAGCTGCTTCAAATTTGTGTTCAACATAGACACACTGGGCTGATGGAGCCCAAGGTACCGGGGTCTCAAACACTCAGAGCAAGTGAACGGCTAATCCTGCTTAACCGCTACCATAAAGGATTTCAGAGAATAGTGCAGAAGTAAACGTGCACACTTAACCCCCATATGTGGATTGAGAAAGTGCCCGTTGGCCACGATCCATAACATTCCAAACTCATCATTACGCCGGCTCATAGGAGGATTTGGGAGGCTCATCCTTTAGCTCTTCGCCCTCTCAGAACGTTCCTTCCTCTTCCTGTCGAACCCCGCTGAGCCATGGCCCCTGGATCAGACTATGTGAACATGAAATGAACATCATTCTCCACGCTTCGACTCTCGCTACACCTACGATCGCCGAGAGGAAGCCCCTCTTTATAAACTCATCGGCCAGATCCACATGCGATCCCCACAAGCTCATTCCCTTTCTTGCCTCAGCAGCGGCGGGTCCTGAATAGCGGGTAGCAGATGGCTGCCCCTCTTTCCTCGGAAAGAGAGACAAACGAGAGCGGAGCTTATTCATTGGAAAACGCTCGCAGTGCACGCAGATTGCCCCCCTCGAGGACATCGCGTGCGTGCTCTTCCACCCAAACAAACAACGCAAAGATGTGTTTTTCATCAATGTCAATACGAGACATTGATCACCATCCTCTAACTCTTTGCTATGCTCGCCAAAGAATTATAGAGTATCGCTCTTACCACGGAAAAAAGCACGCTTCAAAAACGTCAGTGAAGTACTAAGACGAGGAATGAATGGTTCCCCGGCACCTATTCAGAACTTATAGTCGCACACGTAGTTGAGTCATGGCTGGTCGCTGGCCAACCTTTTTTGTTGGTTTTTTTTTCAATGTAATGCCTCAGACACTGGTCATGACTATGGTTAGTATCTCACCCATGCGACCCCTAGAGGCCGCATTTTAAGTTCCTAAATGAAAGTTGAAGCCTCATTTATATGAGAAAAATATGAACCATTGAAAGATAGTGAGAGTATGTGATATGCTATAGATTAATGTGTGTAGCTCTCCGTTGGCTTTCCCTTGTTGAAGACCGAGTGCCTATTGCTCAGAGAATTTGCTAGAACAGGGCCAATCCATAGAATACCAATTGCTATTTATGACATCGGGAGTCACGAAGGATTAAGTTGTAAGTGGTGTCTGAACCTAATAATAAAAGGTGAATGTATGTCAAGAGTGGTCAGCAGAGATATTGACTTAGGTGTGTTGTGGTAGAATGTCTCGGCTTATCAGGTATAGGGGTTGAGGGGATTTTTTTGCACAATGCAGAACATAGCTACCGAGCTGTCTTTATTGTTAACTTAGCATTTTATGTCTCGAAATAAAAATTGCTGCTAATACGCAGGTGAAAGTCAATCTCTAGCTCCCAGAAAGAACCCAAGGCAGAGAAGCTGTTTCAAGAGCTATTCAATGCATGGGTAAAAGAGAAACTGACTAGGATGGGTGTGATAAAGCCTTCATCAACTGAAAAACATGCAGACTTCTTTTCTCTCTCTCCATCCTCGCGCCTTTCATTCGCTTTTTTACACTTAAGAAAGAACAATTTCTCATAGCGCTGCAATGCCGATAGCTTCCCTGTTATATAATGCCAGCCAGTTCCATGCGGCTAGCCTTAAGATGAAGTCGAAAATAATGCATAAACGAGTAATAACTCACCGTACACAAAACACTCTCCAATGCACTTATTATAGTTAAAAAGGAAGAGACTGACTTTACCATTTTACATTTGCCTTTAGGGTCCATTTAGAGACCTTTTATCCACAGCGACTACCAATGATGACACTGGAACATCAAATCACAACAGAGCAATGATATTCAATGCATAACCTAACGCAGTACACGTAGGTTTTTTTTTTTTTTAATTACAGTATATAATAAATAAAAAGAAAACAGAAAGAAAAGAGCAAGCTAGTGTTAGAGGCCTTTTTTTTTGGCTTTTTGTTAATTGTATTAACAGTTAAATAAAAAGAAAACTGATAGAATACAAAAATATTAGAAAGCTAGTGTTAGTTTTTTTTTAAAGAAAACGAGCAGTTAGTAGGCTAAATGAATAGAGTGCACTAAAGGGGTATTAAAATAAAGGAATAAAAATAAGAAAAGAGTCAGAGTGAGATGGTCCAAATAAAGATGGAGAGATGTGTATAGTTTTAGATAATAATATACTAAAATAATAAATAAAGAAACGTCATGGGTCTTGCAAGGATTTCTGGAAATCATGTCTACACTTTTAACTTAAGGAATCCCCCCCAAAATGTTGACAATTTATATAATTTCAGCTTAATAAAAATGTAAAGTTAATACGTTTTCGTAGTACATTAGCATGAGCCCAAAACTTTTCACTTGGCATTTTAAAGACCATTTCTACTCCACCCTGTCCACGAATCTGTTCTTCAGCTGATGACCTGATGACACGTAACGCTTTGTATAATTTTTGAACATTAACTCCGCCCATACGGAGAAGTCATCACGCATGGCCCCGCCCACCAGCGTTGGCGTCATCAATTCAAACTGGTATCGGAAGCAGAGTGGAGCTTGTGTCGAGTCAGAGCGCAGGCTGCACCGAGAAGAGAGGTAGAGACTGTACTGCACGGCCTTTTGTATTTCGTATGAGCACAACGCCTTGCTTTGTGAAGATGTGGACGGCTATAGGGAAACTGCTGCTTTTACATATGATACTCGTGGGGTTTCTGCTGGTAAACGGTAAGTGTCTGTTTTACGCTGTCAGTCCGCTGTTATGAATGTAAATGAATGATGCTGTAGAAACACCGGCGCAGCCGCGTGCATCTACTTCCTATGATAAGACGTTATTAGAGCGCTATATAATGTAACTCTCTTTAGGCAGCTTGTATTGTAAAATATTGCAATCTGATCAAGTATATCATGTTGTTCTAGTCCTGCCGTGTTTACTGCGGGGTTTTTAAGAAGAAAGCGATTTTTTAATGTAATTATAGTAGTCTTTACTTCAAAGATAGTAGTACACTACTGAAAGTAACGCAACTTTACTAACAATGAATGTGTCTAGTGCATCATTCAGATAGGTCATTGGTTGTCATTTCTCATAGACTACAATTATCATTTGTGATTATCATATTTAATGAAACCTTTCATTGCACACGTGCACATCGATTTTCCTGTGACAGTACTGCTTAACAGCTGTTAACAGATCTGTGTAAAATTGTCAGCAATTTCTAAGAATGTGCTAAATGTTTTTATAATGTCTTTACATGGCCCCTATTTTCAAAACGTTTTAGAATTTAAGTTTTTCAAGTTTTCAACAACTTGTGATGTACAATATGTGAATCTATAATAAAAGTATATGTAACATTTGTACTTTGTAAGTCACCCAACAGTTTGCTTTGACATCCTTTGGGGTAAAGTATAGATGTAACCAAATATTTAAGGTTGTTCCTTAGTTTGAAAACTTGATCCTTCCCAAAGTTTGGACCCTGCATTTACTCAGATCTTCTTGTGTGACAGGAAATAAACCGGACTGTGAAAGCGGTCAGTTTCAATGCAGGAACGACAGGTGTATCCCGACTCCATGGAGATGTGATGATGACGATGACTGCTCGGACAACAGCGATGAGGAGAACTGCCGTGAGTAATCTGAACCTCTTTTTAACAGGTGTCTTATGTAGCCTTGCTGGTATCCTCTTTGTTCTTCTTCAACCGAAACAGCCTATGTTTCCCAGTTGAAGTAGACCACTTACTAGGTTTTGAAACACACGAATAAACTTACCTTGCTGTTTCTTTGGAAAGACTCCCAACTGTCACGAGTTGTTGCTTTAGGTAACTTCACACTGGATGCTTGTAATCGCACCTTATTATTGTAATTAATAATAGTCACATGTATAAGTCAGAGTGTGATCGTGTTCTGAGTCTGCATGGCATTTTAAATGGGCCTATTCGAAGCATATTATTAGACACAGACATCCAGTTATTAGCTGTAAATGGAAGTAGGACTTTGCAGGAAGGCTGACACAGTCAGGATTGCTTTTTTCAGGACCTGCTAATAAAAGACAAACATAAAAATCGTAATCAGCAAGTCGAATGACTTAATTGAGATGTAGGCTATAGCAGCGGGGAGAAAGGCACAACTGGCACAAAATGTAATTATCCCGATGTATTGGTCACGATATTAATTGCAAGTGCAGTAATTATCCTGGTTAGCTGATTAATATGGTAAAGTGGAGGCGCGGTGGAGAGAATATTTTTTACTTTCAAAACTGATAGAATTCAAACTTAACTTAAAAGTCTTGAAGTTACTTTACGGTCTTGCTATCAAGTGGCAGTGGCAGTCGCTCAGATCTGCACTGCATTCTGGGCATGATCCATATAGAAACCCAGAGTTTTAGTCATGTAGGGTTATAAAGGTCATACTTGTTGCTCTCGTTCCATGTTTATGGGTGGCATGTGCTTCCTACTAAGCTTTCCCAGCTTCACACGAACTAGTATGTGGGGCAGGATTGTTTAGCTACATTTATCAAGTAAGAGAAAGATATTTCTGCACCTTGAATTTACACACCTCGGGAATCACTTGCTACACAACAAAACCGGTGGTCTTTTGATTTTTGCTTATTTAGATGACCCATTTTTATAAATTATTTATATATATGAAACCACCTGATCCGACTTAAATGATTTGAATTTGTTCCGATTTTATTTGAGAGAAATAATGAAATTATTGCGCTCAGACTTTTTCGTGTCATTGCCAACTTTCATTCCCCCAGGTTCAGGTTTGTCACATGCACCTGGTGTTTTCTTGGTGTCGGTTATGCTCGTTTAAATGGATTCATGCTAAGGTGCCCTATTACACGTGGTATCTCCAGCAGGCAGGGTATCTGTGGGGTTTCTCCCCAGGTAGAAGTGCTCTCTTGGGCTGTCAGCGGGCTGAATGCTCCTGTCTCTCCTCTGGATGTTTTTTGCCGCAGACATTGAATTAGAATAATACCTTAAGGATTGTGCTTTGCGCTCCCCTCCCAGACACAACCTACTCACAGAATTGGCAGGATTCCTCTTTAGTTGCCCATGGAGACGGTAATAGCAACACTTCACGACACATACTGCTCTCTCTCCCTCTCTTTCTGTTTCTCTTTTTTCAGTACCAAATTCTAATCACAGGGCTTTGTGTCTGAAGATGAAGTGGGCTCTTCGGTAGAGACTGGCTTAGTGGCTATTTATGTGTGTCAGGATGGCCTTTAGTCTTAGATGATGAACGTCACATGAACGTTTATTATTACGAATCGAATCAATATTGATGAAATGTTGTGATAGTACTTTTTTTAAACAGTGGGAACTCAAAACAAAAAAAAATCCTAAACTATAAAGTGTCTTAAGCAGGGTAAATGTACACTGTTGTAACGAATCAGCTCATGGGAAATATGAATAATTAATCATAACTAGTTATAATTAATTATTAATATTTTAGATCCGCTGTAGATATTTAGCTGACCACTCAGAGTCAACTGTCTTGTCAATTCTAAGAAAGTTAATTTCCTGGTTAAGGGAAATAACTTCCTTACTGTACAATTCTACAAAAGCTTGTAGCATAAATCTGCATGAATAAGTGACTCCAGTTATAAGCAAACAATGAACCACGTCAAGTGTGATACAAGTAAGGTTTTATTAACTACATAAACACTTAAACTAGTCTAACATACTACATAAACTGGTCTAACATCCTACATAAACTGGTCTAACATACTACATACACACACACACACGCATACAGTTGGTATAGGAAAGGTTTAAAGCTTAACTCAGTACAGAGAAGAGACATTATGTGGTGAATGAAATTATGGAACAATTTGCATATTCAGCATATTTACACCTGAGGGAAACATCAGATTCTTAGTTCAAAACACACCTTTGTAAAAAGGTGCAAATGATACTTAATGTATCAATTAATAAAACCTAAGTTTGAATACTTGCATGTCTCGTCTGTCTGAAAATAGATTCCTGATGCAATCTTAAGGTTTCCAGTTGATCTTTGCTGAATTTGGGTCGATGAAAAGAACCAGTTTTGAGTCAGAGAATCTTGATTAATGGAAAGGTCGAGGCCGAAAGCCTGGCACGAGCTTAGGGTTTCCGGGTGCGTTTTTCTCACATCCTCTCAGAATTAAAACAAACCACCGACTGGGCAGGTCACATGAAGTACGGCCTTTAAAGAATCCAAAGATTCACGCCTCTCAAGATGGGATTGTCCAATGAGAAATGCCGGAATCCCAAATGGGAGTTTGGAAATACTTGGGAGTTTATGACCCTTTGTGTGGAAGCATTGTAATTTGCATATGGAACTCGAATCAAAATTACTAAAGACTCTTAGAACACTAATATGTTGCGTAGGTGTAAACATACAATATACACTCTCAATTAGATCATCCGAATACGAATTCATAGATACTAAACATGGTAAGGTTATAATATATATATATATATATATATATGTAAGCTGACAGGAGTGTGTTTCGATTATAAGCCTGCATAACAGTATACAATTTCAAAGACAAAATACACGATGACAATAATATACCCAATGACCTGAAGGATAATGTTTGTTCATTCAAAGAAAGGTTTTCCTAATAATTAATCAGAGAAAAGTCCTGCCCTTGTGGATTTCCTTATGGGCAGCGGAATAGCGTTGTCGTCACCTAATTCCAGGAGGTCGGAAATGGATCGGGTGTCAGGGTTGCCATGGAACCAGGGGTCTGTTTGGCTTCCTGGGGTGTTACAGAGTATTTGTTAAATCTAGCTAACAAAATATATATTGTGTGTTTGAGTGGTCCAGACGCTACACTGTGTTGTATCATTCATTTGGTGAATAATGATTTGTTTACTTGCGGTTAGTTTTGGGCTTTGATGCAAACAAGAAGAGAATAAGAGTATCTGAGTGTGATGATAACCAAAATAAGTGACAGTAATGATTGTAAATTTTGGGATAAAAGCCCTGAAAGAGTGTTTCATAATTTGCTTGTACTCTACCATTAAACAATTTGGTGTTTTAATTATATTTGTAAGAAACCTCTTATGCTCATCAAGGCTGCATTTATTTGATCAAAGATTGAGTACAACACTATTATTATTTTCACTACCCCGTGTTTTACATACCTTCACCACAAATATAATGAAGCGCCAACGCACAAATTACTTTTTTCTTCTTCTCTCAGTCTCTAAAAAAGAGGTCAAATAGGGCGTATCTTACAAAGTCACAGGTCACAGACATAATCAGGTATCCTGTCTACCGTGGAATGTTTATCGAATCTGTTGAGATAATGAACCTAACCTCCTGTATCACAAGCATAGCATGTTTAAGATGCCTGTAGGAATAATATCTCGTTTTTATATTAAATGACTGCGCAAGGTTACAACTAACAAAGCTGGTCCGTGTTAGAAGGGTTATGTATTATGTGTAGCTATTAGACTGAGCTCTTGTATTACGTGTCTAAATGCCCTCCTTTCTTATTCAATCCACACACAGTGAAGCGGAGCCAAATGAGTGAGCAAACACTGCTTCTAGTATAATAATTTCCTGGTAATGCTCTCCAGGTATTGCAGCACCTTGTGAGGAAGATCTCATTTGTTTACTTTGAGGTAGGAAGTATTCCTCATGAGAATGTAAATGCATTTTTTTTTTTGTGTAAATGTGCAGGTTTAATAAAAAATGATTTAAAAATTAGACTACAAAATCCAGGGCCTGTTAACAGGAAGAAAGGAGTTTTAGCGAGAAATCAATATTTTTATGATGTGTACATTCATGATGTCATACTGAGTGATTCACTATGGTCTGACCTGCGTAATCGCTGTGCAGATATCACTGTGCTGCATCACTTTGAATTTCTTTTATTACACCCTTCTTTTATATGTTTTTTTTAGTGTTATGTACCTTTTCTGATAAATTGGTCTGTGAGTCATTTCTGGGAAAAAGGAAGCAAACTATAACGATTTTAGGATATGTGTTGTCAATCAGGATCAACAGGTTTATACTTCTTGCATTTCCACATTAAATAATTCAGCCAAAAATGTGGTCATTTGGTCATCGTTTATTCACTGACTCTCATGACATTCCATGACTTTCTTTCATCGAAAACGGACTGAGAAATGGTCAGTCTTTTTCACGCAATTACAATGAATGATTACCGCAGCTTTCAGGCTTCAAAACGGATGCAAAAGCATCATAAAAGCCATAATAAAATATCATAAAAGTTTTATGAAGCTGTATGATATCTTTGAAAGGTTAACAGACCGTTTGTGTGATAATTAATTCATCACTGGCAGTTAACTGTTGCAAACTGGATCAGCTAAATTCCTGAATGAATCATTCAGACCAGTTTTGTTATCTGGATCAACTGATTCATTCAATTTCAGAATGATTCATTCTTAAATTGGGTTGTGCTACTTTCCTCACGAACTCTCGAATGCACCAAGGAAAGCTAGTGCACATGTCAAGATTTTAAAGGAATAACGGAATAAGATTTGTCATAGACCATTTCTTTCATTCTGTCATTTTTAAACCTTGAGAGCCCGCAGGATATTCTTCATAAATTTGTCTCACAAACAAAAGCAAAAGCAAGTCATGAGTGTGAATAAATAAATTTTCATTCTTGGGTGACCTTCGTTAGTGATCAATGTCACAATGCTCCTCCAAATCGCTCTGGCAGAGAAATCTTGAGTGACTTTTCTTTGTTTGAAATTGTGAAGCATGTGTTGTGTACGAAGGTGAGTTTTAAGCATGTGTGGAAACCCGTTACTGCTGTGGTAATTATTGCTGCCTTTTGGTATTGCCCAAGGGCTTTGTTGTTCAGTTAATATGATCAGAAAACATGCGTTAGTGCTTTTGAGAGACTGAGCATGTGTTTGGGATGGCGGGAGTGAAGTTATTGTGAAACAAAGACCCAGGTGACCATGAACGGTCCGTGTGCATAATATAAATCCAATTAGTGTCTCTCCATATGCGGATTGTGTGTGTGTAAGAGAGAGAGTGGATATGCTATATCAGTGGGGTTAATTCAGTTCAAGGGCAAGAAGGTCCTGCTTGTGCAAAAACCCAAAATCTTCAAAATACCAAAACAGACGCTTTTTACCCAAGTAGCACTTGTGTCCAAATGATGGTGTCTTGTTTGAATGTGCGAACATTCATTTGCGTTTCAGTCTGTGTTCTCTCAAAACTGTCTCGCTTTCAACACTCACTTTAGAGAGCATATGGGTCCTTTTTGACTTGCATTTCCTCTGTAATACTGATATAATGTGAAAATGTATTCATTAAGGAAGTGTAATAGAGCCGAGGAGAGCGAGAGAGACCTAAACAAAGAGAGGCGACGTACGTGTTTTCGCCTGCATATTGTGGATATTGCCTGGATATTGGGGATAAGCTTTTGGGTGAGTTTCATGAGCTACTTACTTATATGAAATCTTAGGTCTCTGTTTGTTCTCTGCGAGTGGGGGTGGGGAATGTGACAGACACATAAGGAGAGACCGAAACAGAATAAAGGGAGAGGTGAACAAAGACACTGCCTCCAGCACACTCTGTAGCTGTTGGTGAAGGGCAGCTGAAGTGGTAATAACACGCTTTTTGTTTCATTTATCTATTTTTTTCCACATTGTATTCTCGTGGTAGATATGTTCCAGGTGGTCTTTGCTCATCAAGGTGTGCCACAGGCCAGTGATTCATTTGACAGGGTGGTAGAAGAGAAGAGAGGATGTAGAAAGAGCTTCTTCTCACACATGGTTCTGACAGACTTTGGTTTTGTGTTTCCTACAGGATTTTGGTTTTGCAGTGGGCGGCACTGAATAGGGTGCTGCAGTGATCATCACTAACCCAGAAGTTAGCATCATCCTGGTTCCCAATAGGGTTTTTGCATTTGGCTATTGCAAAAAATAAGCTCTCTGACCAACAAAAAAAAAGAATGATTCCTGCATGACACATTTTGTTCATCATGATAATGCTTACAAACTCAGCTTTTGTGAATTTTGAACTTTTTCCCAGAACATTTGAGTTTGAATATTTTAAAAAGAATTTAAAGCTATTATGCCATTTTTAAGGTTGCTAATATTGTTCTCCTAAAACAGGTTTACGTGCATGCAAGGTCAAAAAACACGTTAGTTTTCACAATTTTTTTTTAAAATTTTAACTAATTTCTAAATAATTTGTAAACGACTCGTGCGAAGCAGTTCAAAGAATTAATCGCTCTAAACCCCTCCTTTCTGTGAGCCCTCACTGCTGTGATTGGTCAGATGGCGCAGTCCTTTGTGATAGGTCCAGAGCCGTAGAGAGATTGGCTCTGGATTGGCTTACCGCGTACAGCGCGTGTCGGAAACAAAACGCCAAAAACAAAAATTTTATCAATTCCGATTCCAATTCGTTTCGATTCCAATGTGATTAAATAATATCAAACATTTATCCTGTATCTCTTTTTTGCAAACCATTTACTGGAGCTCAATGCCATGAACAAAATCAACAGGCTACATAAAAACTGAACTCTTTAAGAGCTGTTTGTGTGCAAAAAAATGACACTGATTTTGACGTTAAGTTTAAAACATTAGACAACTAAACAAAATCACATGTAAATTGACTCACTCAAGATGTACTTGTTTCATTACTGGATGAATCCGCGTTCTTGGACGAATCTCTTGTGATTCAAAGACAAATACATTTTAACAGCCCCTTTTCGCCACCTACTGGCGTAGCAATGTAATCGATAATCTTTATTTGAAGCGTCAAATTATTTTCAAAAGGTGATTATATCTATTTTAATCGTACCATACACATCGTCACACAGTTTATATCTTAAACTAAAAAATTATATCCCGTACTTCTGTGTGATTGGAATGTTGTACAGAAATAATGATACTGTGTGGATGAAAAGATGTAGATGTTTCATTCATGACGGATGACAGTACTCTTTTAGGGCAATGGCAGCGTGAACGATAGTACAAATGTTTCAAATCACATGGTTGTGGATGGTACGCTGCACGGACGAAACAAGTGATCACAACATGGTTCGCACCCACATCAAGTTGAGAGATGAAACAGGACGAACATGAATTTAGGACAGAATCAAGTTGAGTGTTGACCGTTAGTTCGCGATCTTTAACAATCTGTTAAAATAAAGTGCTTTTTTGTCATGTTGGTGGTGACACCTCTCTTGCAACATGTTTAGCTATCACCGATATTATACTTAGCTTTTTTGGCTTCTGATCGCAAATGTAGCCAAACTTTGGAGCGCTTAGATTAGCGAGCAAGGTCCTGGCAGATCGCTAGGTCTGGTCCTCACAGATGAAGGGGATAAAAAAGCGCATAGGAATCGATAGGCGGAATCGAAATTTTTATTTGACAACAAGTATCCGATTCATGACCTTAAGTATCCGATTCTGGAATCGAAATCGATTTTCGATTCCCAACCCTATTAGCAACTGGAATTTTTCTCACAAGCTTTTGCTCTTTCATTATAAAAGTCTACGTTGGATCTGTGCATTTGGATAATTTTAATCCCAGTTGTATTGAAAAATGTGATAAATGTGTTATGTTGTCACAAATAAATCTTGAGATTCATGCTGTGGATTAAACTATTGTCAGCCAACATTCTCAAATAATGTTATATTTAAACATTCTTTCAGGTCATCGTAGTGTTGATAGTAAATAAAGAGTTACTACTGTGAATGTGTTGTAGAAACGTTAGGAACAGTTCTGTTCACTTACACTAATGTTATCACTTGTAATCATTTTCAAATGAGGCTTCTTTCTTTTCAGGCAATGTGATAAGCAGTTCCTTCGAATTTTGATTTGCAGTCTTTACAGTTTCAATCGCATTACAGCAGATAAAAATGCCTTGCAATGTCACACTTCATTCCAGCCCATGTATGAGTGATATCCTTTCCATTTTTACCATTTTATGAGCACGTTTAACTGAAAATCACATAGAAATCTGTGAGTCTGAGTGAGCAACAATAACCAGGGGAAGTGGAGCTTAGTGAATGGTCACTTTAAGTATATAAACTTATAAATTGTCTTTTTTTGACACATAAAACATGACAGTTCTTATCCTATGTTTAATAAATCAGTGAAAAATCCAAAATTATTCTATGAAAAGTCTGTTGACTCGTGTTCTTTTCTGACTGATTTGCTCAATTGAAATGATTCTGATTCTCTATCTAATGAATCATTTGAAGAGCATGTTGTACTCTGTGTGTTTTAGAGAGTAACAGCACAACAGAAAGTGTCCAGTCTTTTGTTTTTTTCACATAGGCTATAAATCACAAGCTCCTTTATATAGTGTGTACTGGTGCTACAAACTCCCAAAATCCCAGTTCCTATTTGATCGGTCTGTATGCCTGACAGCATACGTCTATGACCATCTAATCCCTGACATGATTAGTAGAATATTTCTCCATGACTCTGCTTTATTTACATTTCTGTTATTCATGCTCTCGCTCGCCTGTCACTTTCCCAGTTTTGGCCTGGAATGGAATCCAAAGAATATTTCAATACCTGTTATTCATGAATAAATCATTTGGCTAATACCCATCTGTGCAGTGATTGACGTTCTCCCAATGTGTGCAAGCCGGTATCAGTGTTTGGGAGTGTGGTTTTGTGTCACACAGCTTCAGAGATGATTATTCTTCTGAGCTTGTCTACAACATGGCCAGACTTTCCTCAGTCTCATTTATTCACATGAGTCCTTCCTTACCTTTCTCCTCAGTTTTTCTGTACTGTGTCAGCAGTGGAAATCGAGCTGAAAAGTGTCCTAAATCACAGCAGTGCAGCAGGGAGTAAAATCTGCTCTAAGTAGCTATGATCCTCTGTTGAGATGTGGGTGTTAAACGACTCCCACAGTTGTATTTACGACATGGAGAGTTGGTATATTTTATGACACTCTCCTTGCTGAAGGATAGAGAAAGATGTTTGAAGATTTGTTTTTTTCCCCCTGCACTTTTATGCTCTCTGACAGAGAAGGAGAGAGAGAACTCTCTTGACTTCACCTCTTTCAGTGGTGCTTTGGAACTTTTGCAGCCTGCCTAACAATAATCTGAATAGATCTCACATACATGGGCAAAGGGTGAGGCTTTCTACATACTGTACACTCACATACACGCATGGTCAGATCTTTTATTATCAGGTTGCTTAGGCTGTTTGCAAATGCTACAGGTGTTGGATTCTGGCCAAGACCATTAAGACGGTTATCATTTTCATGTTATGGCTGATATTGCAATTCTATGCTATTTTATAAAAATAAATTAAATATAAAAGCACCACTAAAAAAGTAATAATTTTAAATACTACAAAGGAATTCAGCCATCACAACATTACAGTATAAATAATGTTAACTAAATATGAACTTTATGTGAGGTAATTTAAATGTAAAAATAGGGCAATATTGGCTGATAAACAGCATGGTACTAATATGGTGTACCGCTATTTGTGATGTGGTTTGAGTTTTAGGACAATGTTATACATTTCACTAGTTGTGTGTAGATTTCTGTGCCGCTTGCTGAGATTTGTTTGTGTGTGTGTGTGTGCATGCATGATTTATTCTGCCTTGTGTGGCACAGCGTGGGGTTTCCTGATTGTCATAGGGGGGGATCATCGTAGGGGATCAATTCAACTTTCTCACACACAGACCACCTGGTCAGAAAATGGGGAAGTTGCAGTGGTTTACAGGAGATAAGATGGTGAACTGAGAATGTCACGATGAAAGTGAAAAGTTTTGAGATGCATAGAAGGGGAAAAAAGGGATTTTAGTGAACTGAGGAAAAGGAAGATGTAGATTTTTTTTATTCTGTGCACTGTAAATAAAACAAAAAAGGGTATTTATTGCTAGTTTCTTAATAATTAGAATGTTAAATTAAAATATTAATTTAAGCATAATATAAAGGGGTCATATGATGCGATTTCTCTTTGGAGTGTTATAAGCTCTTGGTGCATAAAGAAGATCTGTAAAGTTGCAAAGACTAAAGTCTCAAATCCAAAGAGATATTCTTAATAAAAGTTAAGAGTCAACCACGCCTACCTAAAACGGCTCGTTCTAACACACCCCACATGTCTACGTCACGATGTGGGAAGATTTGTGGAAAATAATGTGTTTTTTTTAACCTTAAACTGCATAAACGCATTGCATTACACCAAATACACAACATAATGTTCTTTTTTGCAACGTCATATGACCCCTTTAATATAATATAAAACGAATATAGAATCTTAGTCAATTAAATAACTATTGTGAAAATTAAGATGTTGCTACAGCATAATAAGTAAAATGCAGCAAAAACAGCATTCATTTGTTTTTTCACTAAAACACAGCAAGATTTAATCAGTTTCATTTATAAACATCAATCTAACATAATAAGCAGGGGTGCACATAAGTGGTGCGCATGTGCGACCAAAATAAAAAATGCACTGTATAAATAAGTTCTGACAGCGCATTTGCCTACAGACATGGTTGACAGCTGTTAAAGCACAATTACCATTTTAGATTGGCAAATATGTAATACTTATAAGAGTTCATCAAACTGAATACACGCTGCGTTTTCAAAGCACAATGCAAAACTGTGACATTTCATTCTCTGATGCACTTCAGTCGGCAGTGCCCGGAAAGCACATATACTTACTTGCCGGCAACCCGCCAAAATAGAAGCCTGCTGAATTTAAGAAAATTAATCTTTAAAAAAAAGAAGTAAAAATTAGCATTTTATTTTTAAGGTTTAAGATAAAATAGTTGTATTTGTATTAATCTCCCTTTATTTTAAAAAATCTAATAGTCATTACACACTTTTTATTAAAAAAACTAATAAAGTGCAACTATTATCACTACGATTCATGTATTTTTTTATAGTTGTATTTAATGTGTTACACTATGTGCAGTGTGAGGACCAAACCAAATCTCCATGTTCTCTTATGAGAACCAGGGTGAAAAACGTATGTGCACCCCTGATAATAAGCAATATTTCGTCACCTTGGAATTATAAGGTTTTATCTGCGTTCAGATCAGTTTTGAGATATGAAGCTTCAAAGTTTTGCTTCCATATAGCAAAAAATTATATACTTATGGGGAACAAGTTCTTTAAACATGAAAAGGACAAGGGACCTAAATGTATAATATCAAAATCCTCCCCATTTCTGGAATGGGTCAAATGCAGATAGAACCTTCTAATTCTAAAAACAAAATTTTTTTGCTTGGAATTATAAGGTTCTATCTGGCAAAAAATTTATTGAAGCAATAATTTTCAAGAAACACAAACAGTTTACTTAGAATTTGTTTTAAAACATAAAATTAGTGTTGTAACAAAGTGTTGACATTCATGAGAAAGTAAAAATGAATGGTTTTTATGACATTTAATATTTTAAATATTTTTTTTCTTGTTCATGTTAAGCATAAAAGGCAGTGCTAAATATTTTGTCCAGTGCAAATGTTAAATTTAGGCAGGAATATGGTGGGTAATTTAACACATTATTGCAGGAACCATTTAAGTTTTAAGTTTCCTTTTGTTTAGACGGAAAGCAGCTACTGTAATACATCTGACCAGGACTTTATTCCACAGAAAGTGGGACAGGAAAAATGGCTTTCTCTCTAGACATCAGTATGACTGAAATAACATGCTAACGCAGGGCTGCCTAAACTCGGTCCTGGAGGGCCGGTGTCCTGCAGAGTTTAGCTCCAACTTGCCTCAACACACCTGCCTTTAAGTTTCTAGCATGCTTAGTAAGAGCTTGATTAGCTGGTTTAGGTGTGTTTAATTGGGGTTGGAGCTAAACTCTTCAGGACACCGGCCCTCCAGGACCGAGTTTGGGCGGCCCTGGTCTAGACGTTTATTGTTGTAATTACCCAATCAATTAAATTCTTGACTTTTTGGGCTTAATATTGTAAAATTTAAGACATTTTAAGACAAAAAACTGCAAGAAAACAGACAATGCTTCAGCAAAGGTGTTTAACAAAGTTTAATAAACATTGAAAAATGTTTCACTGACTATATATAATTAAAAATATTTCACATTTAAAATATTTAAATTACTTCAACTATGCAACAACTCGGTTTTTACCAACAATGTAAAATTTAATATTTCATCTCACTTAATGTAGTATACACTTTAATCCAGTGTGCCATAGTTTAGAGCTTTATAGCTAACGTTACATAGTACATACAGCTCAGTACAAGTACACAGGATGAATCAAGGTTGAAACATAACCTAATATATACATAACTTTCCCTCCTATGACAATGACATGACTGGAATAAAGCAAATAGACTACAAAACCCAGACCTATCCTCTTAATGGCGCTGCTGGCTAGCGTGGTGTCTAACTGAAAATAACTCCGCAATAGCTACAGCAAAACACACAAAAAGACTGTAATTCCCTGGAATTTGGGCTGCTGTCATTGACAAGATCATAAATAAAATAGTCGATCATGAGGTTTCTAATAAACATCGCGTTGTGTGAAATTATTTAGTCTTCTCTTTACTGATTTAGCGTTTTTCTCCGCTCTCTTCCGCTATTGCGGCGCAGTCCGACGACATGACAAACAAAACTGATCCTGATTGGTCCTCGTGTGTGCATTCGAAGTGCTGATTGGCTCACGCAGATAGAACCTTATAGAACCAACTTAGAGTGCGACTTTGTAGATAGAACCTTTTTTGTTTTCTAAAAAAAAGTCCCAAAATGTACAGAACTTAAAAAAGAAACATCACATAATGTAAATAAGTTGTCACAGAATATGAATGTGAATAACTCAATTTGGACAAAAATGTTAGATAGAACCTTGTAATTCCAAGGTGATGATTTATGCACGCACACTTTAATATTTGAAAATGTCACACAAATCATTTGATCAGATTTTAATCAGTTCACTTAAACAGACAGTTAAACAAATTGGTTCACAAAATGGTCTTAGGGAAACTTAAAGGCAAATAAAAGACACAAACAACTTTGAAGCATGCACAGTGTTGGTTGATTTGACATTACTAGCAATATCATAGTAAATCTATCATGAGTATTCGCTATATTGCCCAGCTCCAATGTTTAGCCAATCAGCTTTTAAGGATGAGAAGGACCTCAAAAGACTGTTCGAATTCTCTTTCCCATTTTTTTTCTCCTCCTGTATCTTTCGCTACCCATCTTCCCATTTCTAAAGCCCTCAGTAGTTCCTCAATGCCTCTCTATCTCTTTGACTGGCCAGCACTTCCAGGAGACTGTCGCTCATGCTCCCAGTTCATCTCTCTCTCTCTCTCTCTCTCTCTCTCTCTCTCTCTCTCTCTCTCTCTCTCTCTCTTTCTTGCCAGCATGGTTTGTTGGACCCATCACCTCCTTAACGCCTTTTCTTTATTTTCATGTCTGTGTAAGCATTCCTCCTGTTTGCAAGCACTCTGACACTTCCCCAATAGGCCTGTCTCCATGCAAGATTAGTGTGAGGCCCCAAGTCTCCAGCACAGGCCACACCAGTAATAATGCTATTCGAAATGTTTCGCGTGTTTGCATGCTTAACTCGTTTATATGTGTATTTCGTTTTCTGTTTAGTACTAATAATGCAACAACACAGAGCTGGTTATTTTTTTACTGGGGAAATGCTTTCAAAATGAAGTTGAAAGGACTACCAGTGTGATCTGGTTAAACTGCCAAAGTTATTTCTTAAGGTTCTTAGATATTAAGAGTTTGGTTCCAAAACGCGATAAACGCCATTTAAAAATAAATTTGAGTTTCCGCCAAAATCAGTACTGTGTCTGGTCGGTATTGAAAAGTAAATTTGAAATTTTACGCAAAAAGCGATATCCGCCAAGTTATTCTGTCATGTTTTCTCAATTTTTTTCCAAACCGCGACAAACGCCAATCTCCCTTCCGCTCAACCAATCACTTCGCACCATTCCACGCAATCTAGATAGTAATGGCGGCGACTTGGAATACACCCGGCATCATGTTTCTCATCTACTTTGTACTTGTGCTCAACAAAAAAAAATTAGGGCTGCCTGCACGATTAAATCGCATGGATGTAATGCGCATCTCGGCAGTTTAAAGCCGGTTCAGATAATAGGAAATCGACATCACGTGCTTTAAGATGGAGACAATGCCGTAGTCACTGACAAGCTATGCAATACTGTTATCAATCGAAGATGAGGCGCATTCGATTATGTCAGTGTAAGTGTTTTTATTAATGCCATTTATGCTTTTGTTAATAGTGTATAGCACTAGTCAACTAAATGAATGTAAAGATGAATGCACTTTTGGAAGTTGAATGTAAGGGAAATGTCATTTTGGAATTTCTGTGGATTAATGTGATATTGTTGTTCATATTCTTGTTCATGATGAAATTTTCTTTTATTATTGTAATTAATTTATAGCATTAACAAGATGACCCGTTGAATTCATTTAGAGAGCGATGAGTGAATGTGTTTTTAGTCCAGTGCCTGCATATAAGATTAGTATTGACCAAGTTCAGAGGCTGTCGTATGAGGATCAACTTACTTTGTTTCAATATGAAAAATAACTTTTATGTTGATTCAATGGATTTGTTGCATTTTGAAAAAAAACAAAAACCGTGTCATGGATTTATTGCATTTTAGTAAAAAAAAAAAAGTTAATTTTTATAATAAATCTTTGAAAATCAAAATCTGGATTTGAATTTTTAACGTTACTACAACCTAAAGATGCTATGTGAAAGTTTGAAACAAAAAATAGTGGTTTTCATCTTGCCACTTACTTGGTAAAGAAAACACATTTTTACTAAAATTAATCAAAATGGATTTATAGCGTTTTGGAACCAACACTCACTATAGATATATACGATATAATATCTAGATCATATTATATTATATATATATATATATAACCATAAACATAAACATTTCTATGTACTGATATATTGGTATATTAATGATGGTTCCTCTGATCACAAGAGGATGTGTAAAGTATTGTCCAAAAACTGACAATAATATTCATTAAAAGATATTAATAGTACAATGTTTTTAATGACATTGCCCTGCGATAGCTGTGACACCATTTAAACCATAGGAAGTAGTTTGAATAAATTAGTTCGGACATTACAGACATAATTGACAACAGTGCTTACTGTTGAGAAACTTTTTTTTAGATAAATTGATAACACACAAGATCTTTTCATGAAAACATTTAAGTGTTTTTTTAAAAAAAATGGTTTTGTGTGTATGTCTGTGGACTGTGATCACACGTGCATCACTCTAGAGAATAAGGCTCTAAGTTCAATAATAATAAAAATAAGTTCATGCCTTAGTTGATGTCACAGTACCCCCATACCCATCTAGTAAGCATCATTTGTTCACCTCAGATATATGTTTGGGCAAGAAATGAGTCCGGTCCCAATTGAGTCCATTCCCTATTCAGTACAGAAAAGAGCAGCTCAGACATTCAGGAAAATAACAGGATTGGAACAACATGAATGTGAGTGATAACATAATTTTAATTTGTGGTTGAATTAATACTTTAATTGCATGTCCAGTCTAGTGAGCTTTGAGAGCAGAGCCCAGGTGGTGCTTAGCTGTTTTAATGAATGCAGAGCAGGTCTGTCCACTCCAGCCGGACCTCTCAGCACGACTGCAGAACAAACTTCACAGCAACAGCTAGTCAGTAATGTAGGTTGCAGCCTGTCTGATCTTTGCTGAGGTAAGAGCACACTGATCTGGACGCCAAGTGGGCTTAAAGTTTAGAGAATAGACTAGGCCTGTCAGTTCGTTATCTATCTATCTATTGCTCGATCGATCGATCGATGAGTCTAATATACACAGTTTGTCTATATGTATACGTATTTATTATATGTATGTTTATTTCTATAATTAACTGTTAAATTGACAGCCCTAATATTAACAAATAAATGCAGGCTGTGATATTCAGTGTTTGTCTTTTCCTCTGTGTATGCTGCATACTGTAGCATATAACCTGATCTTTCAGCACTTATTTTAAGCCTGCAGTGGTGTGAGTGTTAACAGAGAGGGTTAAACGCTGAGGTCTTGACTAATGTTCATTTTATTCACCATTTACCTTTTTGTTCGTCCGTTTTTTCAGAGATATGAACTTAGCAAATGAGCAAGAGATTGTGCTGTAATTAACATTCATCTCCGTTACCCTGATTAATTATTTTCACTTTTACTTCCTCTGGCACTCATAAATATTAACCATTGCACGTTATCTTCCTGCCAGATACCAAAACTGTCTAACAACGGTGAATTCATTTTGTAAAGACCTGTGTTTCCGTTCTTTCTTGATTTGTAAGTTGCTAGTAACTTTCTCTAGAACTTGTACTGCCCTTTCGACAGTTCTGCTCACCTGCTATATATCATTTCCACTAATATCTCAGCGACTTACTTTGTAGTTTCAGAAATGAGAAGGGGAAGAAGAAAAGCGCTTGAAGCTTAGGGCATGAAAAGAGAGCAAGGATGGTGTTTGGAAAGCAAATGGAATGGACAGAGGCAAGGCCTTCATCTCTCTGCAGAAATGTGCCAAACGTCTGTTCGGCCTTCTTTGCAAAGTAACACTAATTTCAGAAAATGAGCTTAACGATCCTACTAAAAGATTCTCTTTCATCTGTCCAGCAGAGGAGACCATAATTGCAGGTTTATAAACCAGATTGATTCACTTCATTCCCCAGTGAATTTAGTACTGGTTTGGAGGGTGATGAAGCATATGACAGATGAAACTGGCTGCAAATTGGAGCAAACAAGGTAAATACAGGATAGGTGAAGCCTGAATCTTGATTCTGTGTCATGGACTTTCAATTTGTAGGTGTAATTTGGAAGTTAGTGGACTGGATTGGATGGAAGCCCATTTATACCGAGGTGTGAGAAATAATGGGTAATTGTGGCAGTTGCAAGATAAAAAGTCACATTATGAGATACAAAGTAGCAGGCACTAAAAAGGTACAGTTGTGGGATACAAAGTTAAATCACAAGACCTAGTCATGTTATGAGATATGAAGTAACAGTTACAAGTAACAAAGTAGCAGTTATGCACGATATAGTGTTGCATAGGAGTTACAACTAACAAAGTCACAGTTGCACTATACAAAGTCATATTATGAGAGTCGCAATTGCAAAAAGGAAATACCTTTTGCTATTAGTTGAAAAGCTTGAGCTTCCAAAGGATTGCTGATAGGGCTGCACAATTAATCAAATTTCTATTCGGGATTACAATTATGGATGCCACAATTACGTAATCATTCAAAGCGGCATTAATGCGTTCAAGAGACACTTATGTTATTCGCTTTCTTAAGAATGAAGCGTTTTATTTTTTTTTTTTCTTTCTACATGTTATCTTAAGGGTTTTTCCCATTATTTTAATTTTAGTTTTAGTATAACATTATAATACCATTCATATTTAAAAAATAATAATAATTTAAAGAAACCAATCCTATGTATAGTTGACATTTGAGGCTTAATATTATAGAAAAGCACTAAAAGTTTTTCAGCTCGTTTATTTTCATATAAAAATACGGCATGCAGTTGCATCAAACTGTGGTATAAACATCATTCAATGTAAATTTTGATAATCGTAATTAATAAAATCGCAATTACAATTTCAAGGGAATAATCGACAATTATGATTTTTGTCATAATCGTGCAGCCCTACCTCTAACTCTACACATAAGCCTGTAGATGGAAGTCAAGTTGGGGACACTTAACTTCCAGCGATATCATCAACTTGATTTCACAGATACTATTTGAACTGAACTGAGCGGGACGATGACATCACTGAATCAAGGATGAACTGACTTTATTGAAAATTGAGTCTTACTGTGTCTTTTTATTTGTTTGTATTATTGACACTATTTTCCGATTTAATACTGTAAAGCTGCTTTGACACAATCTGTATTGTTAAAAGCGCTATATAAATAAAGGTGACTTGACTTGCAGATACTTTAACCAGATGTTTCACTCAGATTTGTTGTTGTATTGACCTACTGCTCAATACTGTCACTGTAGCGGCTTCCACATCCTAAAGAGATGTAGCGGACCCAAAGCAATGCCTGATGGGTAATCCTTTCTCCCTGTAAAACGGGACCAGAGATATCAAGAGACAAAATTGCCTAATTGAATTAAATTAATGCGGGGGCTTACAAACCACTTATTCAATTACTATCTGGGGAAGCCATACTCATGATGGTGGCTCTGCTATCTCTGCCGTCAATGCTTTTCTAATGAGATTGATTCTGTTTACTATCTCCACCCAGATGGTAAACACTGAGACGGCTGAATGTGCGTTTGTGTTCATGCGTCAACGCAAATAGGATGTCGGTGAAATGCTGGAATAAGTGATGGTTCTAAAGAAGACAAATGATGATGTAGTACCACTGTGATCAGCTGACGTTCAAGATTCAAATAAATTAACTGTTGCAGGAGGTAACGTTCTTGGACATTGGACCGGAATGTTTAGGTCGAAAAGGTCCAAAGAACTGTCAGATCATATGATTTACTTTTTGTGAACATTTTACAGGACAGTTGGAAAAAGACTGAGAGAGAGAAAGGCTAAGAATTGTGGGAATTGCGTTTTCAGGACACAAGAGCTTGAATGAATTTGCTTTGTGAGAAATCACGTTCACGGGTCAGGAACGGCTCCTTCTGACATATTAAACTGTCAAAATGTGCCTTTGGGTACAGGAGGCAGGGGCTTGTGAATTTGTGTGTGATTTATTTGTGCGTGTGATTTAACAACCGAAGTGTGAGTCAATTCTTCAGAGAGAAGAAAAGCCTAAAGTGTCTGAGAGCGAGACACAGCACATCAGCGACAGTAGCCGTGAGACAAAGTAAATTAGTGAGCGGCCTTTTAAGAGAAGAATACGATTCGGTTAACAACTTCCCAATTGTTCTCAGTGGTGTTCTTAAATGCAGTGGCCTTATGAACATGAATCTAGAGAGCCCTTTATTTCACTGCACTGCTTCAATACATCATTGATTGTGGACTGTGGAGAGTCAGTCTGTAAGGGCCTTGATTGAGATTGTCGCATATAGACTGACACAAAGCATGGTGGACTGGATGACATGTTCATTATCTCAGACCACTTGCCGTGTGTAAACTCAACTGTTCCCCACACTGAGCTAGCAGCTAAAGTGTTTTCAGCTGTGGTGATCAATTTAATAGTGGGGAATATCACAGATACAGCAGGGCTGGGTTGTATGATGATACCTGGTATCTAATGGTATAAAAGTTTCAACTAGTACCTCAGTGTATCCACTTTATGATTGAAAAAATCCAAAACAGTGTATAACATTAACACATAAATTGATTGATATATAATATTAATAATTAAAATAGTCACCAAGTCATTGAAAATTAACTACTGGTTACAAGTTTTGGGGTCAGTAATATATCACATTAAATAAACACTACTGTTAAAAATTTTGGGGTTGGTAAGATTTTTTTCATTATGTTTTTGGAAGAAGTCCTTATGCTTATTATACTCTTTTTCTCGTTATATCGACATAACGAGAGTTGTTTTCTCGTTATAACGACTTAATTTTCTCGTTATATCGACATAACGAGAGTTGTTTTCTCGTTATAACGACTTAATTTTCTCGTTATATAGACATAACGAGAGATTGTTTTTCCCCCCCCTCGTTATAACGACTTAATTTTCTCGTTATCACGACTTAATATTTTCTCGTTATATCGACATAACGGGAGTTGTTTTCTCGTTATAACGACATAACTTTCTCGTGATCTCGACAATAACGGGAGTTGTTTTCTTGTTATAATGACTTAATTTCTCGTTATATCGACATAGCGAGAGTTGTTTTCTCGTTATAACGACTTAATTTTCTCGTGTTCTCGACATAAAGTTAAAGTTACAAAACTAACTTGCGCCAACAGGTGTCACTAGTGACCTTAATATAACTGATGGGGTGTTGTAGGCTATGCTGTATTTCCACTTTACTGTACGCGTTTGGGATATAATATGAACGACCTCGTGATCGCTATAATTTGTACAGTATTGTTCATTAGGCTACTGACGTTTAATTAATTCATAAATGTTAAGTGCTTGAATCAATATGATTATTTTGTGTATTAAGTTTTTGCTAGATGCATGAGTTTCACCAACGCGCTCTGTGTCATAAAATAATAACTGCTTATTAAAACCAAGGTTGACGTCACTGTATTCTGTTTGCACCTATATCTTTATTTGTGGTTCTTTGAGGTACATTATTGTTAGTTAATAAGCGGGGGTGTTCTGTTTATCTACAGTAGGACAGGCTTCAACGACGTAGGCTATTTGTAATGTGCCTCTTTTCCTTTTTATTAATCTTTATTGTTAATCATTAGATGTATATTGATAAGAAATGTGATTTATATTTAAAGTGTATAGGCTAATTTAATTCATTGATGTTCTACAGTGTTGTAATCTTTTGTTTTCTACATTTCTTTGTGAAACCACACACAGACACACGCACATATACAAAACAATAAGCCCTAAACCCAAAAAATGAAACGCACACGTTTCAAACAGAAACTTGTAACGCACATGATATCAGTCACAGCATATAATGACTACTAAAAATGACAAATTATAATTTTCTTTCAAATAAAAGGAAATTGAAAGTGAGTTGAATCCAAGCAGCTTTAAAAGATTTTAGAATAGTTCTGCATCCTGAAGGCTGTGTTTGCGGTGTTGCTTTGACCTTTTAAACATGCTAATTACACAAACAAATTGTTTAGCGTACTGTCTCTGGAAATATAAACCGTGATTGATCAGCTTTTATTTTTGTATTGTAGACGTTATTACTAGGCGAAGCAAAATTAGCTGAAATATCTACGACCTAGGCTACAGTAAGAGCGCTTGGTTTATCTGTCCATCAGATGCGTGTCAAAGTTGAGTTCGTTACTATAGCAACAGTAGATCGAAACAATCATTAAAAAAAAAAACAAAAACCAGTCGATAAAATTTTAAGGTCATTATAACGAGAAAACCCTCTCGTACGATAGAACGGGGAAGAAATGAGTCGTTTAACGAGAAACTAAGTCGTATAACGAGAAAACAACGCTCGTTTTCGATATAATGAAAATAAGTCGTTATAACGCGACAAGAAGGAAAAAAAAATATGCATGGCCGCTTAGAACTTCCCATAATACTATGCTGGCAATGGTAAATTGAGATTAATCGCAATCCAAATACCGTTTTTTGGTGTACTAATGTAAAATGTGTGTGACTGTGTATATTTCTTACTATATTAAAGTACACTCACATGTATGTTATATTTAAGAAAAATTTTGTTTATGTCAAATATATTTAGATATAAGATACAGTTCTAGAATATACATACATGCAGTAATATTTTTTCAAATATATACTGTATGTGTGTCTTTATATATACAAGTACATCTCAATAAATTAGAATGTCGTGGAAAAGTTCATTTATTTCAGTAATTCAACTCAAATTGTGAAACTCGTGTATTAAATAAATTCAATGCACACAGACTGAAGTAGTTTAAGTCTTTGGTTCTTTTAATTGTGATGATTTTGGCTCACATTTAACAAAATCCCACCAATTCAGTATCTCAACAAATTAGAATACTTCATAAGACCAATAAAAAAACATTTTTAGTGAATTGTTGGCCTTCTGGAAAGTATGTTACTTTGTAAAAGAGTGTGTGTTTGTGCATGCGTGCTGTATGTCTGGTGTGTGTTTGTCTACTGTAACACTATATTAACGCTGTAAACTCTACGTTAATAAGCCCTCTGTGACATTCCTCGCTAGGGAGAGATGGACCAAGGAAGAGACTAGAGAGGTTGTTAAAACAGGAGTCTTAAATGGAGGAGTAATCCGAAGATAATTTGATTCACTGGATAGCAGTGTCAATATTCAAAGTATGAATATTATAGTGATATTTTGCGCTTGCTCTGTGCTTTCTTTCTCTCATCCTCGTCATTTTCCCACAGACAAATAAGTGGCTTTAAACAAATGAGAGGGACTGAAAAAAGAACAGAGTGGGAACGTGCAGGAGGAGGGTTGAGAGTGGAAACACATCAGGGTCGCTCGTGGGAGGTGCAGGTGCGTTTTTGAGGAGAATGTGTTAAGTGTGTTCCTGTTTTCCAGTTAGAGCTATTTTAAATGTAGAGAGCTCTCAGGGCGTGTATGATGCTTACTCAGGCATCAACATAACACACCTGCTACAGGCAGAGATGAAAGGAGAGGGACGTGAAGAGAGAATCGTGAAAGAAAGTGACAAGCAGAAGAAGATCTCTCTCTCCTTGGTTACATTTGTCTGGTTTTTCCAGCCTTATTCCCACATGAGTTTTTCTTATTTTCCTCTCTCTCTTCATCGCCTCCTCCCACTCCACCTGCCGTGGACGTCTGTCTCTCTCTTTGGTAACAGCTTACACTGCATTCTGGGGGTAAGGGGCCAAAATTCCGATGCTTCCGTCAAGAAAGAAAGCGTGTGAGATAAAACGACAGATTAAAGAAAGAGAGGGGAAAAGAAAAGGAACTCTTTTCTCTTTGCTGGTGGCACACTTGGGATGCATGGCTTCTAATGACCCAGATACACTCTCCCCATCCCACTATCCACCTGCCAAACACTGTGAGCTTTAGCCAGTCAAAGCCGAGGAAAAGAGAGGATTTGAGTACTAGAAACAATAGTGTGAACGAGTGAGGAGCGTTTTGTTGAGGATTTCTGTACTTGATTACTCCAACAGCTTAAAAACAGGTTAGCAATTACTTTAAATTAAAATATTTCTAAATTAACAAATGTGACACATATGCTACCATTCAGAAATTTGGGGTCTGTAAGAATTTTTTATGTTTTTGAAGTCTCTTTTGCTCACCAAGCCTGAATTTATTTGATAAAAAATACAGAAAAAAATAATATTTTGGAATATTGTAACAATTTAAATTATCTGTTTTCTACTAATTTAACATATTTTAAAATGGTAATTTATTCCTGTGATGGCAAAGCTTATTTTTTCAGCAGCCATTTCTCCAATCTTTAGTGTCACACAATCCTTAAGAAATCATTCTAATAGACTGATGTTGCTGCTTATATTTTTTCAGAAACCATAATACATTATTCTTTCAAGACCTGATGAAAAGAAAGTTTGAAAGAACAGCATTTATATTATTTAAAAATATTATTTATAATTTTTTCCTAGCCTTTTTTTCTTTTACCAACATTCTTTTATACTTTTATTTTTTTTGCATTTTTAAAAATATTTTTATAACATTGGTTAAGTTTATGGGGCTGATCACATGTGACGAATGACTCAGACCCTGAAGATTAGAGGTGAGGTGAGCTAATCATAGACTGAAGACCCAGGTAAACAATGAATTAATCTTTTCTGTTTCTTATAGCAGTTTTGTATTGTTTGTAGTGTGATCAACGTTTGCGTAAGTAGTAGACGTGTTAGGGAAGTAACATGTAACATTTAAACGAAATGATTTGAAAAAAGATTAGTTCATTTTGCTGAACGAGACTCAAAGTTCCAAGTTGATAAAATGATCCGAATTTCCCATCACTAATTCCTTTACGTTATCATACTGACGCTGGGGGGTTATAATAACCCTACAAAAGACAACTCATTGAATACCCATAACACTTAAAGAGAACAGACATGTAGATGTTTTGTGAGATGTTTCGGTTTTGGAGATGTTTTCTTTCACATTGTTAAATTATACCATATTTATTGCATCAAAATTTGTTTATACTTTACTATAGGGTGGTTAATTTTATCAGTTGTTTATTGCAACAATACATAACTACAATAACTTTGTCTAGTGCTCTTATGAAAGTTTATAGCATGATTTGTGAAAATGTAACTATACTGAATGGGATGGCATAGACTTCTTTGGCTAGTTTTTTGCGTATTTCATTTCATTCTGTAACCTACTTCTTCTACAGACCTGTGTGTACCAGTGTTAAATGCTACTGTTTCTGACAGCATTGATAACGTTTCTGACAGATAACATCATGTTTTTTTTTTGCGTTTTCCTTACAGAATGTGCTATCCTGTAAGCAATAACATGTCCATTGGCTCTTTTGATAACTGTCAGTTTAAGTGCCGGCAATGCAGTGTTGCCAGATATTGATACTAAAACAAACTAAAAATAAACCGAAATGATTTCCGATCTTTTGCAAATAAGATAAGAGAACGATATCGTTTACTCTAAACTGCAACATCCTACTTTATTAACTTTCTAAAGTGTTAAATTAAGTGGAAAAGACAAGTCCAAAAACGCTTATAATAGCTGGATCTGGCTTCGCCCGCGCCCTCAATCACAACTCTCTCAAGCTCTGCCAGCGTCTCGCAGCGATCATTTTCATAACAGGGACACTAAACATTCTTGCAAACTGTCTAAACTGAATGATACATGTCATGCAGATTCATATGAGGAGTTTTAAACAGCAAATTAGTCATTCAAAGAACACATTTGATTTTTGAACATGAAAAATTTGTTGAGAGAATGCACTCTTCAAGCACAGCACAGAGGTCACCGGGACAAAGATACTGGTTTGATAAGTGACCAAGTTTCTTCATCAAATTTTCTTTTCACAATTAAAACAGATTCACATGTTGGTGGAATTCATGACATAAAAATAAAGTAAGAATGAAAATCGCAGCATGTGAATGCATCTCCCATCACCTCAGTGTCCAGTCGCTGTCCAGTGAATCCATTTCAGAGATCAATGTGGAAAGCCTTTCATTGTTGCCTTTGGTAGGCAAAACAAAATCAATTTGCAATATTAGTGTTTACTAGTCAACTAATTAGTTGCAGAGCGAGCACTCATCTATTACTTATGCATTTCCCTAGTGTATATGCTTGTGTGATGCTCTGGGCCAGACCGGAGAATTTTTTATTTTTTTGTACTTTGTGTGTTTGTCTGTGTGAGTGTGTCTGCCCACGCACACCCGCTTATATGCAAATGCTTGGAACATGGAAAAGCCTACTCTCATCCGTACCTTCTGTCTTTCCATCTGTTTGATTTCTGATGTGTGTGTGTGTCAGTATTTGTCTTGGCTGTAAGTGTGTGTGTGTGTGTGTGTGTGTGTGTTGCAGCCAACATTAAGTTTTTACTTCTTTCAGTTAATTATATACAATTATAGGCATTCCAATCAAAGGTGTTAATCATTGGTTATGTAAGGGGGGGGGTGGGGGGGGGGGGGGGGGGGGGGGGGGGGGGGGGGGGGGGGGGTGTTTACCTTGATATCTCAGTACTTCACAAACATTACCTGAATGCTTATTACCTCAATTTAAAATAAAAGTTTGTTGTTGTTGTTGTTGTTGTTATAACCGTTAATTATATGCAATTATAGATATTCCAACACACATCATGTGTTATTATTTATTGATTTATGTTTGATAGCACACTTATTAATAAGCATTACTGACATTTACAGATAGATTACTAATTATTAATATTATTACTACTACTACTACTAATTTGTCATTGGTACCACTACTTTTATTGTTTTCTCATGTGGATTACTCCATTCCGCTGTTTTAGTTCCAATCCCTAAGTCATTTAGATAAAACATCTGCTAATTGAATAAATAGGTCAGAATAAATACCAGTGAGCTTTACATGAAGAATGAATACAACACTGCCAACAATAAACTGTTCTAGTCTTATATTTTGCTGTATAATTTTTCTTTCTTTCTTTCTTTCTTTATGAAAAAAGCTAAATAAAAAGATCGTAATTCAGATACGGAAAGCACATTGTATTGGGATATTGGCTGACATAATGTGTTTTTGGCAAGCTGTACTGAGACTTTTTCTCACGCACTGCCCACACCATCTCCTCTTCCTTCTTTCCTCGCTTGCCCATCTGTCATACTGTGAAGAAGATACCGAAACATTCAGATTCAGCGCACAGTTGGTTTTAATCAGCTTTTTCCCCACCTCAAGTATGTGTTTGTGTGTGTTGTGTGTGTGTGGTGTTATGTGCGTGTGCATCCTGTTGCGCATTGGAAAGCGTAGAGTGCACTCACCATCTATCCACAGGCCTGATGTCCGCTGCTTCAGCAGTTGAAGGACTGCTGCACTGCCGACCACAGCAAGAAATGTAGCATAGAATTACTGTTCAGACTCACACTATTGGTTTTTACCTACAAGATATTTAACAATAGTCCTATAATAGTTCTTCATAGTCATCACAGCGCAGGTATACAAACACTGCAAATATGATTCGGCTTTGTGATTTCTGTGTTCATCCATAACCCCCCCCACCCCCCACACACACACACACACCCATACACACACCCATATTCTAAGCAAAGGCTTGTGTCCATAGTGATTAGTGGCCAATTACCCATTTGTACTCTATGTCTTGCATCTCTTGGAGGATTGAGAGCATTAGCCGATCATTTGGCTGCTGTTTCTGCTCTGGGTGGAGTCTGTAGATGAGGTAAAGGACAAGACTCTGGGTAGGTGCCCAGAGTTTGATTATTCATAGAGGAGGAGAATGCAAATGATTGGTCTTCTTTCCAATTTAACAGACATCCACTGGCACTGATGGGTCAATGACTTGACCCTAAGTTTTTGTCCTATCTATTAATTTGTTCAAAAATACAATATCAATAACAATGATACAATACCCTGGTATCATTATAATGGAAAAACATTTAGTTTTTTGGAAAGTACCTTAGTATAAGCATAATCTTTTATTACTGATTAAAAATATGGATGCACCGAATGTTCGGCAACCGAAATTATTAAATAATAAGCGAAAAGACTGAATAAATTGTACCGAACAATGATATGACGCGATCAAATAGCAACCAGCGAAGAGTGAGAGGCACACACTCTTTATAATGCAGCACACATGTCAGCAGTGTGGAAGTATTTAAAACTGTCAGAGAAAGAGGAAAAATCAATACAAGCACCGACAGCGAGAGACTGTTTAGGACTGCATCGCATGTCTTCGATGAGAAGAGGAAGGGGTGATTGTTGCTGGTTACTCTATGATGATTGAAATCGCGAAATGGCCTTAAACAATTAGTAAATAAACTGCAGAACGTTATGTTTTCTAATGCACGCACGTATTGCATGTATTCTGACAGCCCTGCGCGAACTCGCCGCGCTATCGCTTTTTAAAGGGGTCATATGATGCTGCTAAAAAGACCATTATTTTGTGTATGAATGTGTTTATGCGGTTTTAAGTAAAAAAAAAAAACACATTATTTTCCACATACTGTACATTATTGTTTCTCCTCTATGCTCCGCCTTTTTGAAATGCGTCGATTTTTTACAAAGCTCATCGGTCTGAAAAGCAAGGTGTGCTGTGATTGGCCAGCTATCCAGTGTGTGGTGATTGGCCGAATACCTCAAGCGTGAGACTGAAATGTTACGCCCCTCACATACTGTTGATGCCCTGTCCGGCCGGAGTGACGAGATAAAAACATTAAAACCCATAATAAACGAGGACTTTGTTGCATCCAGTGGGGACATAATTACTGAGTATAATGACTCATACTGTCTTTTTACACATAGCATTGCATCGTACCGCGTAAACATCAAACCATGTCTGCATATGTGATCAGAGAAACGACAAACAACAAAAGCTACTCTACACTGCTCAAAACTCACGTTTGAATCATCATTGGCAAATCCTTAAAATGAAAACGTACTTACAGACTGTGAGTCAGAACTCCGTCTTTGTTAGTCTAACTCACTTACTCTCCCAGGATCATACAGTCCTGCCATAAAAGGTGCCGCGATCCACAACGCGAAGTTGATGTATTTCCCTCAGCGACCAGCACGGATCAGATCCAGACATGACGAAGCGGATATCGTTCCTCTTTTGGAAGGCCAAGCAAAGTAGTGTCGCTTTCACAACGAAAAACACAGCGGCCTAGCGGGAGCGAAAGCCCCGGCTTAGCGTGAGCAGAGGCCGGGCTAGAGTGAGCAGAGGCAGCGGGGTCGTACCGGCGGTCCCGGCGAAGGAGCGGTGAAAACGTTGAAAGCTGATCCGGCGATCGACAGCGCGAAGTTGATTTATTTCCTCCGCGACCAGCACGGATCAGCTCCCGGCATATGAAGTGGATATCGTCCTCTTTTGGAAGAACAAAAAAGGTAGTTTCGCTTTCACAACGAAGCACAGCATCTTCAGGACATAGGCAACAATACAACAGTGAGAATAAAAGTTACCCTTCTTTCTTTGCGTGAACATTTGGGCGGTGTTATGCAAATCTTCCACACAGTGATGTAGATATGTGGGGGCGTGTTTGAACGAGCCGTTTTAGGTAGGTGTGGCAGAGTCTTAACTTTTATAAATAATATCTATTTGGATTTGAGACTTTATTCTTTGCAAATTTACAGATCTTCTTTACGCACCAAGACCTTGTAACACTCCAAAGAAAAGGAAAACTTGAAATCACATCATAAGACCCCTTTAAACCAGGTTCAAAGTCCCAAAGCGCAGGGAAGTCCGTGGCGCAAAACTCCGCATTGAATATCATAGCAAATACTTAAACTAATACAAACAGTAGCGCATTCAAAGTGCCCAGATTGTCATGCAATCAGAATTCCTCCTCTCCTAGTCAACGAAACGGTCCCGTCCATAAATGCATTGCGGTTCTGTTGTAAAGTCATCTTAAGATTCCTAAATGCATCTTCTTCTGTAAGCCAAAGTCAAGTGCGTTGTGCTTTTGCACTGAAAAGCACCAGCGTCCGCCCTGACCATGAAGTGCTGATGTCAACAGCTACTAGCTGATTCTGAAACCCACCGCCAATAACATTTGGGCGGCTTTATGCAAATATTCCCACATCGTGACCTAGATATGTGGGGGCGTGTTAAAACGAGCCATTTAAGGTAGGCGTGGCCAGAGGTTCTTAACTTTGATAAAGCTATCTCGGATTGATGATAAGGATCGTGGATACTTAGACTTTGCAGCTGCTTCAGGATCTTACTATGCACAATCATTTGTAACCTCCAAAGAGAAAGAAAACTTGAAATATCGCATCATATGAACCCCTTTAGTGGCCTAACCGCAGCTCATATCACAAATTATCAAAACATAATTTCGTAAAAAAAAAAATTCATGCATAAACCTGCAGCGCAACAGGTTTTTGGAGACATCCTCGCATCAAGTTATGATGCAGGAATGTTCACCTTTCCTGGATTAAATTTGGAGCTGTGAGGTACGAGGATGTGTGCACATACACATAAGGAAAGAGAGAGCGCAAGTGGTCTCTCCGTACAACACTCAAACAGTGGCAAAGTTTTTTTTTTTTTTAATGCGTGATTTTGAACAGATGTAAACAGTGGCAGGAGGCTTAAAAGTATAGACGTTATACCAGCTAAATTGAATTGTTGTTCTAAATCACAGAAAAGCAGGCTACAGTACGTACTTTAGACTGCTATTCCTCACTCTGTGAAGTAACATGAGGGAGGAAACTAGTTGATGTTAGCGAGTTAATTAGCCATGTTATCTGCCTCGGTAGCAAGCCAAGTAGTATTTATTTCAACACTGAAACAAATGGTGGGTGGGTCTCTGTCTTGATCGGTGGTGAAAGAGGGAGAAAACCGAAGATTACACAGATATATAGTTTATGTTCGACTTGGAAGTATTTATTTAGTGATTGGCGCTAAAACGTCATCTGTACGGAATATTGTTGTGTACGGAACATGGTTACCCTACGTTACCCAAAAAATTCCCATACGAAAGACTTCGTCTTTTTCGACGGGGGAAAAAGTTCCAGGGATTCATCTGGTTGATGCTCTTCGCTGCACACACTGAGCGGAGTCGGCATGCGGGACTTATACCGGGTCTTTGCGCCTAATTAAAAAAAACTACCGGCGCGTACCGCAGGGAACGTTTAGAAATGTAACATTTTAAGTGGTTTTAAACCGTTACCATTTCCACCTCGTATAAGCCTTTGAAAACCGTTTGGCGTCCCAATCCTAATAGACAGAGAGGCCATCACATAGCACAGATGAGCCTGTAAGTCCTCCTGTCACCCAAAAGGTGAGAGGAGTTGGACCGGGAAGAGGGCAGCTGGTGGTCACAGTTTTATTTTATTTTATTTGTATTTATTTATTTTTAAATTTTTTGCTAAATTAGTAGAGCTGTGCTGTTGAAATATCATTGTATGTTTGTGCTTGACTGTCAGAAGGTGTGGTAGATGCATTTGCATGGGGTGTTGTTGCTCACCAAGGTCTTGCTTTAATTTGCCTCACTAAAATTTTTCCCCACATTGCCAACTCTACAAGCGTTCTCTGTGGTCCAGTTTGCATTCAGACTCATACTCTCTCTACTCACTCCTCACTGGCTCGCTCACCCTCTCATTCCAGCGCTTGGCAGATGTAGGTGTGAACACTGCCAGACAAAGCGGAGGCTGAACCTGTGGCTTCCTCGCTTAGAAGATTGTGTTTGACTCATCCATGCATGTCACCATAGCCAGACAAGACAAACAACCAACCTCCTGAACCACCTCGGCTGTTATCCTCCTCGCTCTGACTTTCCTTCCCTCTTTGTCTCTCTCAGTTTGATCACTCACTCATTACGTCGTAATTTTGCAGAGGCTTCTTTGTGCCATCCTTGCCTCATTGTGCTGGATCGATGCATCACGAACGGCCTTATTATGTCTCCTCGGCCCCCATGTCATCAACTGAATGAATCCTGAGTTAATGAACGCCCCTAGTCTTTAAGGTTAATTTATTTATGCTGTGTGTCTGCATGTGATCAGTGTGACATTGACGGTTTGAGTTTAGTTTTAAATTGGCAAAGTGTCTGTCTGTCTGTCTTTCTATTGTTTGCTATTTTTCTTGTTCTCTCTTTTGTTTTCCTTAGCTGCGTTTCCACTGTCGGGCTAAAAGCGGCGTGCTAGTGCGTGCCAGGGCCAGTCGTGCTTCCACTGTCACTTCTGGAGCTTGATCGTGCCTCATCGGTGCTTCCTCGGGGCCAACGGCCCGGGATTTTGGTTATTAGCAAAGGTGGAGTTTCTCCGCGTCTGGAGAGCGCCAGCGCTGCGGATCATTTCATAAAGTTAACAGCTATAGCATCAGCATTAAAGACTTTTAAATTAATTTTAGTTCAAATCTCACTTTCAGACAGCAGCGAGTGTTTGAAATAACTTGATCCGATGTGGGTTATGATCACCATACAAGGCAGAAATATTTATAAGCGATGCAATAGACTATGCACGCTAGCCATTAACGTTGCCATAGTAAACATGGTAAACTCTTAACTTTAAACATGGTCTCTTAACACCAACATGACTTCACTTAATTATCAGTAAGACACTTAATATACTGACATTGTCACTTTAACACAGCAATCTCTGTAATATTTTATTTATTTACTTTTTTACCCCTATTGCTGCTATGTAACTACCCTGTACAACCTGTTTTGCACATTCTTCTCTTGTACATTCCTGCTCATCTAAATATTTATTAAGTCTACAGTATACTGTCCTGCGCATTTTATCTTATTATTTTTATTTAATCTTTTTTTCCATACCTGTATTTATATATAATTTTCTTGTGTTTGTATTCTTTAATAATTGCGCTGTCCATGGAGTGGGCCTGACTTACATTTCACTGCTGGTCATATATTCTCTATATAACCATGTATGTGACAAATAAAAAATCTTGAATCTTGAAATACGACCGCTTGAAGAAATCAGACGTCAGCTTCTTATTCTCTATCACAATCGTGTAGGCTATTTGTTTAGTAACATATTCTACCTGTCATTAAGTCTCGTCTTGAGAGTTTAGCTCCACGTATGTCATAAAAATATAATAATGTTTTTTGTTCGGGAGCTTTTATAAAAATATAGAAATGATCATTCTTTCTAAATGTGATGTATAGCCTACTGTGACTACAAATAAACAGAAACAGACTCGACTGAATAAGTAGGTAGGCTATGTTCATACCGCTTTATTTCTGTGTGACTAATTTTCAATCCTGATAAATTAATTTCATTATGATGATCAGTGTATCACTTATTATTGTAAAACATTGATGCTTTTGAATTTACATCTTTAACAAAGCATGCAAACAAACGGCCGCTTTTATTATGTTCGTTTTGTGATCGCGCTAGTTCCAGTGACTTGGGCATACGGGCGTGTTTTAGTGAAGCGCAGCGGAGCTTCTGGCCCGACGGTGGAAACGAAGCGTGATTTTGGCCTCTGTGCTACAGGTCCGAGGCTATTAGCCCCCAGCCCGTTTAAAGCACTGGCCAGACAGTGGAAAAGCGGCTTTTGTTGTTCTATCTTACTGTTTGTTGTTTGCTCAACCAGTAGTTCAATGTCATTTTCATCTGTCTGTCGTACATTCTGTTGTTCTATCTACCTGTATCATTCTATTTGTCATTTATTCAGTCTGTCTGCCTTTCACTTGTTCATTTGTGGTTTGTCTGTTGTTTGTTTGACCGATTATTCATCCTCATTCGATATTTTGACTGTTCTTTTATTCAGTCATTCTATCTGTCTGTCATTCATTGAATGTCGGCCTTTCATGAGTTTGTTTGTTTGTTCTGTCTGTCCATTGTTTGTTCACTCTGTCATTGTCTGACGTTTGTTTGCTCTATCAGTCTATAAATTGTTCTTTCTATCTATCTATCTATCTATCTATTGTTTGTTCACTTTGCCTCTTGTCTCTTGTTTTTTTGTTTGTTCTCTTTGACTAGCGTTTATTCTGTCTGTCTTTTACCATTCATTATTTTATCTGTTTATGTTTGTCTGTCTCTGTATATCGGCTGTTCTGTCTGTTGTTTAGTCATTCTGTTTGCTTTTGTTTTGCTCACTGTCTGTGTTGTTTGTTTGTTTGTTTGCTCTGACAGACTGACTTTTGTATGTTAGTTCTCTGTGACTGTCTAACATTTGTTTGTTTGTTCTGTCTATTTGTCTACTGTTGGTTCTTACTGTCTGTCTCTGCTGTTTGTTGTGTTTAATTGCTTTCTGTTGTTTGTTCATTTTGTTTGATATTTCTGTCCTGTCCTTTTTTATTATTTGTTTGGTCTGTTGTTGTCTACCTATCTTTTCATGTATCTGTCTGTCAGTCATAGCTGTGTTGTGTCATAGAGTTTCTATTTGTTTATGTGCATAGAGAAACATGAGCTGAAGAGGACTAGAATAATTAACTCAGCATTGCTTGAGGAGCACAGCTAAACAGAATCTTGAAAGTACGCAATGGCAGCTTGGTTGTGTTTTTGGCACTGAGATGCCTGTATAGAGCAGAAACAGAAGGTGATACTGTGTTTTCCCTTCAGTGCACTTCCTAGCAAACCTGTCCCATGAGACGTACTGTACAGCCCCCCCCAAATTCCCAAAGTCAGGGCGTCCTCATTCATAATGGATACTCAGTGACTCTCTCTGCGCTGACTGGTGCCACTGAGGTTCAAGCCTCTGACTGAAAGTTTGTCGCAGATGATTAACAGACATTAATAAAGTCCAAGCCTTAGGCTAGATCACAGAAGTGTTAGCACGGTTAGCAAAGCACAGTTTGATGGCAGTAGTGATAGAGCAGCTTTTTAGCACCGTTTAGCCCACACCATTTACTCCCGAGGGCAGCGACTTTCAATTTCATGTTCAGTTATGGCATATTAATAAAGGATAGCTACTCTGCCATATTTATTTTGCATGACTAAGCAGAGAAAGGATAATGATAATGAAAAAAACTAATGATAGACCAGAGGATGACTTGAGGGTGAAGAATAATTTTCGTAACATTATTTCACTTAGGACGTCTAAATAAAATACCCTTATTTGGACAGCAGTGAATCTGTAGAGGCATTATGGACTATCAGACTTATTTCTACATATTTTGTATTTTATTATTTGAATGTATTCTGCAGTGGTGTTTTGTTAGTATAATTGTGAGATGATGTGATAAACCATTCTCTCTGTTGAAGTAGATGTTCATACTTGTACAAACAAATGTTATAAACATTCCTCTTTGTTTCAGTCTTTAAAATATGAACCCGGTTGCCAGAATATAATTAAGATGGTTAGCTTTTGTTCATCACAAACTCATTTAAATAATCACCAAAATCTTGAATAGAAAAGTGGGATCAGTGTAGTCCAAATTTATGAACAAATGACTGTTGTGAGACGATTCTTTTTAATAAATCACAAACAGGATTAGCATATATTCTTACTAGTTGTGCCATATTTTTATAGCCATTCCATGTAGTTTGATTCATGAACAGTTGACTCTGAGTTGATTCTTTTTAATGAGTCATTCAAAAAGATTCAGAAACTCACAAATTAGCACTGTGGTACACCTATATTCATAGAACATTGATAATGATATCAGTATGGATTATCAAGTTCATCTGAATGTTTATAGTGTTAGATTATCTTTTTACGATGTAATATCCCCTTTTTATTCAAGGCAATTACTGAGAAACTTACCCCCCGTTGCCTGCATAAGTTGAGTTCAGTTCAGTTCAATTCATGTTCAGTGTGGATCACTTTAATGGGGGGCTGTGATGTGCAATATGCTTGGTTCTATCTGTGTATCGCCCACTGGGTTACCATTGTTGCACCACTGCACTCCAATTTCGCCTGTGAAACCCTAGATTTATGGCCAGGCTTTCTCATTATAGATAACTGATATCTGTAGCTTTGGGTGCTTGTGGAAAAAGGTCACAATCGTTTGAGCCAGTTCAACTCTTATGTGAAACTGCAACCATCTTATAAATTAGCAGGCTTTGTGCACCTCAGTTCTTTTGGAAACCCAAATAAAAAACTTTTATTTCCTCCTTAAAAAGCGTTTTCTACTTGAAGTTCTTGTGACCAACATGAGCAGATTTCTGAGTCTCAGATAAATACCTGTCACTGACTTCAGCTAAGCAGGCTTTATGAGGCACAGCATATTCTTTGACAATTTATCTATTCACATTGCCCCAATGCCTCAGAAGCCTTCTGTGTGGTTTTTGATGAGGCCTATTTGTTTTTTCCAGAAGAGCTACAGCCTTTTGTTGTTCCACAGAGGGTGATTATTCAAAGACCGAAGCGGTGCAGTTCCTGCTGCATCCTAATACGCACACACACACACACACACAACACCATTAGGTCTTATTAGTCGTGGACCACAGGACAGCAAATTATTAGAATCCGTGATGAATGAGTTGCAAAGGAGAGACAGTATTATTTCAGTGAGCACTTTGGTCTGTATGGGGAGTGTATTCTCAAATGCCGGAAGAAGAAGAATGACGAAAACAACTGCAGTTATACACTGACCAACAGACTCAGAGCGGTGAATCTTTTAATAAGTCTGGCTCATGTTTATAGAAGACTCTTCATTAAAGGTTTAGCATTTCTCTTTAGGAAAGGCCTAGTACAAAGAAGCTACGGCAAAGAAAGACCAGCTCAAAAACCTCTTACCTTTGTTGCTAATTTACATGTCGGTGTACACACGGTCAAGTGGAGGCCTTTATACACATTTGGCCAAAGTTCTCTGGGATTCGTACCGTAATCCCGGAAAATATGTGGTGCCTTTTTGAGGTAGTTTGATTAAACCTAATCACCTCAAGCTGAATTTTGTTGTAAACAATACGTTTCATTACTGTTTCATATTGAAGTAATTCTATTCTCCAGTCCATCAAAAGCAAGTCATTTTACTTGGTGGCCATCTTCGTAATGCCTCTGGCAGCTACTTTCAATTTGGGTAATGGGTATGTAAATATAGTTTCAATGTGCTTTAATGTTAAAAATAAAAAAAAATCTAATCTAAAAAAAAAAAACTTTTTAAATCCACAATAAAATGTGATAAATTTTAGCTTCTTTCGTTCATCATTTTGCTAAAATAACTAGTAGGCTATAGTCCAGTTAAAGGGATAATTTATCTAAAAAATGAAAATTATGATTCTCAATTCAAGTCACATTTATTTATATAGCAATTTATACAATACAGATTGTGTTTTAAAGCAGCTTCAAATTAATAAACAGTAAAATAATAGTGTTAATGTTGTCAAATTCATCAATTATGAAACATTCACTTTCAGATGTAAAGCAGCTACAGAAGATAATAGTGTCATTATTCAGCTCAATTTAGTTTAAAGTTATTTCAGTTCAGTTAAATAACTGTCATTGTTGCAAAGTTCATCAATTATGAAACAAGTTCATTATGAAACAAGTTCAGTTCAGCTATAAGCATCTCTTTAGAAGACAATGGTGTTATTTAATTATTGTTGATTCAATTCAGTTAAATAACCGTGTCTATATTGCAAAGTTAGTGTTTAATTCAGTTCAAATTTATACTTATCTGATAGTGTAAATGCAGTTAAATCACTTATATTATGGAATATTAATTGTTTTTTAAACCCCTGAATGACATAATTCTTATGTCATTTTAAACCTGTATGACTCTCATTTGGTTCTAAATATCATTGTATATCATTGGCTTTCATTGTTTGGACCAAAAAACTCCAAGACATTTTTTAAAATATGTTCTTTTAGTGTTCCACAGAAAGTCATACATTGAACTATCCCTGATGATTCTATTTACAGTATTTGAGCTTGGCAACTCTTTCTCTCCCAGTTTATACATTTAAAAACAACATTTCAAATGTCTTGGTCAAAATGTAAATCTCCGTCTGGCTACAGTTTGGTAGAGCAGTCTGGTTTAAAAAGAATGTAGAGCTATGTGTCTTGGATTAGGTTGGCAATTTTCTCCCTATAGGGTCATATTGTGTGCTGAGCAGCTTGTTGCATGTGGATGAGGTTGACAGTCTGTCAGCTTCCTATGTGCCTCCCAAGCTTCCTTGTGACCTCAGCATCTCCCTTTCCATGGTGTTGCGTCTGTCAAGATTGTATGAGATATGTGGGGGTGTTTAGCGGTGGATGGAGAAGGGAAGGGTTTTGTGGGATGAGTAGACAGCCATTACGGCTTGTGGGGCTCACAGAAACAGGCTGGAGTGACATTTGTCTCACTGTGGAAATGTCATTACATGGGACTTCACCAGCTGTCTCACTGTTAGACCCCCCAACCAACTGACAGCCAACTGCAGCTGGCATACTGGCACTGCCAGTAGAAAGACTGTAGCTTCGACCTCCATTTCTCTCTTGTAATGTTCATTTTGCTCAGATTTTTTTTTTGTGTGTGTTTTTGCTTTTTTGTCTTTGCTTTGCTTTGTTGCAGATAATGCAGTGTTGCTGATTAATGGCTGATTGTTTTATCCTTTGGTTTTGCTTTGCTTTTCATGCATTTTGTTTGGTTTGGTTTGGTTTTGTTTGGTTTAGGGCTGCCACTAACGATTATTTTGATAATCGAATAGTTGGCTGATTGTTTTTTTTTCTTCTATTTAATCGATTCATTTTATAAAAAGCCCCCAATTATTATTATTTTCTGACAAAAAAACACATTAATTCCACATTTCGCGCAATGTCCTTTAAACAACCGTGCCAACTGAATACTACGAAAATATACAATGCTTAACTATTTATTAGACCGCCTGTTATAATAAAGAGAAAATACAAGTATTTTAGAAACCTGTAAAAAATTGTTTAAATCTAGAAATGTTATTGTCATTTATTGGGCAAATAACATACGGAAACAAGTAAATAGTATTTTTTCACATAATAACTAAATGGCCTCATATGCCCTTCATAACGGCTTGCATTCTTGCTGGCATTGTTTATGTACGTTTTGACTGTAATTGGGTATCTGGGAAAAAAAAACACTATGAAGCACTTGACAATTTTTTTCCTGCCTTTCTTTCATAGATAACTGCAATAATTACATTATAGCACTAGAGATAGCCTACTACTGTTACTAAAGAGCTTACACAAATTGGAGGACTAACCAATACAGAAAGATAAAAAAATTATTTTGGTAATCACCAATACTGTTAGTTTAGAGCAGCAGTGACAAATACCTTACATAATTTGTTTAAAACGTACATTTGTTTTAATAACTGTGTTAAAAGGGTTAGATCACCCCAAAATGAAAATTCTGTCATTAATTTATCACCCTCGTGTCATTCTAAACCCATAAGATCTTTGTTCATCTTTGGAACATATTAAGATATTTTTGATGAAATATGAGGGCTTTCTGACCCTCCCATAGATAGCAAGGTAACTACCATGTTCAAGGTCAAGAAAAGTACCAAGATGATCAACAAAATAGTCTGTGTGACATCAGGGGTTCAACTGTAAAGTTACGAAGCTACGAAAATACTTTTTTGCGCAAAGAAAACAAAAATAACGACTTTATTCCACATTTTCATCTCTACTGCGTCTCTTGTGGACGCGCGTTCACGACAGTATCATGACGCGAGCGTGTGGCGGTGCCGGCGCTGACCCAGATCCAGCGTGATGACGTCATTACACCGGATCTGGGTCAGAGCCGCCACACGTTCGTGTCATGATACTGAGCTTCGTAACTTTACAGTTGAACCACTGATGTCACCCGGACTACTTTGTCGATCATCTTGGTTCTTTTCTGGACCTTTGACGGGAGTGAGTAATTAATGACAGAATTTTTCATTTTAGGGTGAACTAACCCTTTTTTACGCACTGTATATAGTGAATATAGTTTAAATCTCTACATTAAAAATTTAAATAATAATAATAATAAAGATAGTAAAGAAGAATAAAAACACAAACTCGGTGAGACAACAGGTGAGTGGAATGTTCTGCAGGAGCAGGGCACGCTTTGTTTTTAGTTGGCTTTTGCTTTGTTTTTGCCTTTTTGCCGATAACTGATAAATGGCTGATTGTTTTATCTAAATAAATGAAAAATAAAACATTACAAACTAAAATCAGTGATTGTTAATTGAAAAACAGACATTACATTTAACAATATTAAATTATTATTGTTTTCTAAATGTAAATATATCCAGTATCCTAAACTGATAAATATAAAAGGTAATAACAGTAATTGATCTAATACAGATATATTGTACTTCCCAGATTTTTCTATTATGTTTCTCTTATTGTTTTTAATGGATTAAATCAAGAATTATCTATGTGTTTATCTCTTTTTGTGACCACTGCCTGTGTTATAATGTGTTCCATCACTTGGGGCAACCCAATGACTCTCTGGCCGACCTGCATGAGCAGGAAAAAGCTTTCCTAGGTGAGGGGTCTCGGCAGAGCTGGTTTGTGAGTTTCAGCTTAAAAATATATCCATGAAGCCCAGAACTAAATGGACATCCAACTAGTGAGTGAACACGGTCCAAAGGAGACATGATAGGTATGGCAACCTTCTCTCAGTGTTGGCCACCTTAACTGGCAGCTCAGGATCTGTAATGATCTCGTCTACAAGCCCTGAATAGATCCATAATGAAAGCTATGCAGATTCTGAAGATATGAGGGAAATACAAAGCAGGTCAAATTAAGTGTCAAACCCCTATTCCTTCTCTTTCCGCTCCAATTATGGAAGCCCAGCCTGCCGTAATGAGTTATCGCCTATGAAATGAGGGAAAAGGAAAGGTGGGGGAGGGTTGAGGTGGTGAAGTGTGAATGAAAAGTGTTGTTGAGACCCCCCTCCGCTCTGTCATATTTGCTCGTGTTAGATATCTCAAGCGGACCACAGACCAAAAGGAAAGGCGAAATGTCGACACGTGACAGATGTTTGTGTGTCGCTCCAGTTCACCAGACAGCTTGTGCAGATAATGCTGGTTTCCCTGATCTGATCCGATTGCTTACAGCCTGGCTGCATTGGCCAATCCTATTTGCCTTACTTTTCCTTGGCCCACAGGTCCTGGAATCCATCTTCAAGATGTGATCTCCTTAGCTGTCTCAGCTGAGCCCAATACGCCAGCTTTGGCCTTCTGATACGTGCTCAGGCACATGTTAAACAGGCTTTCCAATCCGTGCCGTGCATCCTTAATTATTGTTGATCTGGATGTTGTTGGAAGCAGTCAACCTGAGCCAGATTCCACAGCCACAGAATTAGAGCCGTAAAACACCACGGGTTGTCTTTAATTTAAATGTTTCTTTTATAAGGAGTTAGAGTAGATGTTTATTTTATAATTCACCTTTTCATCTGTCCTTAAGGTCACTCGTCATCATGTTTAATGATCTCCTCTGCTTCATCAGGGACATATGGACTGAGCGGTTTTTTGGGTTTATCATAATTAGATGAGGGATAATTAATCAAGGGGCATGCTTTATCTTTAGAGATACTGAGATTAGTCGTGTAGAGACTGCCATTCACCTTAATAATACTTGACCACCACGGAGTAAGTAACTAGGGGTTTGGGAATATTTGAGATGGAGGATCATCCATTATTTAGTTTTAGTTTGACAGGTTGCTCATGTTAGTAGAGTGGATTGTAAGTGTGAAGTCATTTCCCAGTTTGTCAGAGAAGTGATAGTCATTGTTTTTATATGCGTGTTATTATTGCCTATTTATTGGCAATTATTATTATTATTATTATTTCAGCTCTGCAGGAATACATTAAAAGTTAAAATCTATTAAAATATAAAAAGTTATTTTAATTTTCAGAATACAGTGGGTACGGAAAAGTATTCAGACCCCCTTAAATTTTTCACTCTGTTATATTGCAGCCATTAGCTAAAATCATTTAAGTAAATTTTTTTTCCTCATTAATGTACACACAGCACCCTGTATTGACAGAAAAACACAGACTTGTTGACATTTTTGCAGATTTATTAAAAAAGAAAAACTGAAATATCACATGGTCCTAAGTATTCAGACCCTTTGCTCAGTATTAGTAGAAGCACCCTTTTGATCTAATACCGCCATGAGTCTTTTTGGGAAAGATGCAACAAGTTTTTCACACCTGGATTTGGGGATCCTCTGCATTCCTCCTTGCAGATCCTCTCCAGTTCTGTCAGGTTGGATGGTAAACGTTGGTGGACAGCCATTTTTAGGTCTCTCCAGAGATGCTCAATTTGGTTTAAGTAAGGGCTCTGGCTGGGCCATTCAAGAACAGTCACAAGTTGTGAAGCCACTCCTTCGTTATTTAACTGTGTGCTTAGGGTCATTGTCTTGTAAAGGTAAACCTTCGGCCCAGTCTGAGAACCTGAGCACTCTGGAGAAGGTTTTCATCAAGGATATCCCTGTACTTGGCCGCATTCATCTTTCCCTCGATTGCAACCAGTCGTCCTGTCCCTGCAGCTGGAAAAACACCACCACAGCATGATGCTGCCACCACCATACTTCAATGTTGGGACTGTATTGGACAGGTGATGAGCAGTGCATGGTTTTCTCCACACATACCACTTAGAATTAAGGCCAAAAAGTTCTGTCTTGGTTTCATCAGACCAGAGAATCTTATTTCTCACATCTTGGAGTCCTTCAGGTGTTTTTAGCAAACTCAATGCGGGCTTTCATGTATCTTGCACTGAGGAGAGGCTTCCATCAGGCCACTCTGCCATAAAGCCCCAACTAGTGGAGGGCTGCAGTGATGGTTAACTTTCTACAACTTTCTCCCATCTCCATGACTGCATCTCTGGAGCTCAGCCACAGTGATCTTTGGGTCCTTCTTTACCTCCACCAAAGGCTCTTCTCCCCCGATAGCTCAGTGTGGCCGGACGGCCAGCTCTAGGAGGGTTCTGGTCATCCCAAACGTCTTCCAATTAAGGATTAGGGGCCACTGTGCTCTTAGGAACCTTCAGTGCAGCAGAAATGTTTTTGTAACCATGGCCAGATCTGTGCCTTGACACAATTCTGTCTCTGAGCTCTTCAGCAGTTCCTTTGACCTCATGATTCTCAATTGCTCTGACATGCACTGTGAGCTGTAAAGTCTTATATAGACAGGTGTGTGGCTTACCTAATCAAGTCCAATCAGTATAATCAACACAGCTGGACTCAAATGAAGGTGAAGAACCATCTCAAGGATGATCAGAAGAAATGGACAGCACTGAGTTAAATATATGAGTGTCACAGCAAAGGTTCTGAATACTTAGGACCATGTGATATTCAGTTTTTCTTTTTTAATAAATCTGCAAAAATGTCAACAATTCTGTGTTTTCTGTCAATATGGGGGTGCTGTGTGTACATTAATGAAGAAAAAAAAAAAACTTAAATGATTTTAGAAAATGGCTGAAATATAAAAAAGAGTGAAAAATATAAGGGGGTCTGAATACTTTCCCTACCCACTGGGAATTTCATTATCATATTAAGTATTTTATCACCTAGTGAAATGCGCATCCTGGTGGAGCATAGGAGACTTTCTAAAACAAAAAAAAGAATTTATATAAAATAATAAAATAAATAAATATAAATTATACCCACACCAAACTTTTAAACTATAGTGTACATTTACATTGAATGGGAAGTTTCTGGCAGGGGACAAGATCGGAGTAGTGAAATTATGGCAAGATTAACTTTTCAGCACTCTATAATAGAAAAAAAGTAATTAAAGAGGCACAAACTATTATAATTTGTTTCCTTTTTCCCCTTTAAAATCATCCTACGGGACAGAAGAATGGAACCATTTGTGTGTGTCTTTCCTATTGAGAGAAGAGAAGGGGAGAAATGAAGTGAAATAGTAAGACAAACATGTCTCTGCTGTTGTAATCTCCGCCTCACGTTGAATGAGGTGACTGTTGAACATTATTCCTATCTCTCCATTATATTGAAGGATTAGTTTACAAAGTTAGGTGAGCTTGATCTGCTTACCAACGTAATGTAATCACACAAAAATTTAATTTTTTACGTCATCAAATCTATCCAGATGTTATTTCTATTCCAGTTTCTGGGGTGGAAATTATGCAAGAGATGTGTAGATTTTGCTGCTTTCTACAGGACCATACAACATTTTTACCTAATAATTACACACACACAAAAAAACGAACGTCTCTGTTACGTATGGTAACCCTTGTTCCCTGAAGGAGGGAACGGAGACGTCACGTCGGAAGACCGACGAATTGGGCCAATCCAGGTCCGGGTGGGCCAATCGGGCGCCACTAACAGGACCTGCTCCTCGTCCCCCCTGACCTTGCACAATGTCTGTGCAAGAAGGCTCACTGGGTGGAAACGCATACTTGCGAAGGCCGAGCCGAGCCGAGTGTTCCCTCGGTCAGGGAGTAGAACAACTGGCAGTGAGAGGTTTCTGGAGAGGTAAACAGGTCTACCCGAGTGGCTCCAGAACGTCTCCAAATTAGCTGAACCATCTGGGGATGGAGTCGCCATTCTCCCGGGAGCTCAGCTCGAGACAAATCGTCGGCTGCCCGGTTGAGCAGCCTCAGGAATGTGAACGGCACGAAGCGACGTCAGATGCTTCTGACTCCAAAGGAGGAGGTGGCGGGCGAGTTGTGACATGCGACGGGAGCGCAGACTACCTTGTCGGTTGATGTACGCAACGGTTGCTGTGTTGTCCGTGCGGACTCGTACATGCTTGCCTCGTAAGCACCCTTTGAGATGGAGCAAGGCAAGGTGCACTGCCAGCAACTCGAGGCAGTTGATGTGCCAGTGCAGTTGGGGCCCCGTCCAAACCCCTGACACTGCAAGCCCGTTGTACGTGACCCCCCAGCCGGTGGTTGAGGCATCCGTGCAAACCACAGCATGCCTGGAGACCTGCTCTAGGGGCACTCCTGCCCGGAGAAATGCAAGGTCTGACCACGGGGTGAAGGTTTGGCGGCAGGCCGGTGTAACTTGGACCCGGAAAATGCCGCGTTGCCACGCCCACCTCGGGAATCGGCCATGGAGCCAGTGCTGAAGCGGCCTCCCAGGAGCCTCTGAAATTTTTTCAGTGGGACCGCCATCCTGCTCTTGAATGTATTCAAGCAGTTCAACACCGACTGAGCACGTTCCTGCGTGAGGCGTGCTGTCTGTTCGAACCCCCCCCCCGGAGTCCAATCCAAAGAGAAAAGAGATCCTCTGCGTCGGGGAGAGTTTGGTCTTTTCCCAGTTGACCCGAAGGCCCAACCGGCTGAGGTGCGAGAGCACAAGTCCCTGTGTTCGCACAACTGATCCCGAGACTGTGCTAATATGAGCCAGTCGTCGAGATAGTTGAGAATGCGAATGCTCTGTTCTCTCAGGGGAACAAGGGCTGCCTCTGCAACTTCTGTGAAGACACGGGCCGGTAGGGACAGCCCGGAGGGCAGGACCTCGTACTGATATGTTCATCCTTCGGACGCGAACCGCAGCAATGGTCTGTGGTGCGGAAGGGTCGACACATGAAGTACTCGTCCTTCAGGTCAATCGCTGCAAACCAAATCTCGGGGACGGATGCACCCAAAGATGAGTTCCTGCGTCAACATCTTGACCGGTAACCGGTGAAGGACCCGGTTCAGACACGCAGGTTCCAAGATGGTCGTAACCACCGCAGTTCTGGGTAGAAGGGAAGTAGGAGCTGTTAAAACCCCATCTTCATATTGGTGGAGGGACAGGCTCTATAGCCTCCTTCGACAGCAGGACTGCCGATCTCTGCCACGCAGACATGGGCATCTGCGGTGCTTTCCTGAAGTAAGGGGACGCCTGAACTGGGAGGTCGCCCGGCGAACTGAATCGCATAGCCGAGCCTGACGGTTTGAAGAAGCCATCGAGACAGGCTGGGTGGCGCTAGCCAGGCTCCCAGACGCCGCGCAAGTGGCACCAACGGAACTACAGGCGTACCTTCGTTGCTCGTCGCGCAAGGTCCGTTGACGGTGCAGCGTGAGGCCGGAAATTGCACTGAGGGATCTCTGAGAACTTCCGGGTCATGACCACCCTCGTGCAAGTCCCTCAGTGCCTTGGCCTGGTGCACTTGCAATAACACCGTAGTGTGTAAGGCAGAGGCAGCTTCTCCACAGGTCGTATAAGCATCGCTGGCCAGGCGAGTACCTACAGACCCGGGGGGGGGAGGCACGGTTCTCCCTGCCGGTGGGAGGCGGTATTAGGACACAACTGCATCGCATCCGACCGCTCCACCGGGGGGACCATTGTAACCTCCTAGCTGCCTCACCATCGAGGGTGGTGAGGGAGGAGAGACCAGCAGATCAGTTTCTGGCAGTAAAAGGTGCCGTCCATGACTCAGCGATCTCATCATGCACCTCCGGGAAGAAAGGGAAGAAAGGCACCGAGGCGGGGCGCTAAGAACCAGCGCGGATCACCCCGAGAACCAATCGTGCAACCTAGAGGGTTCACTCGAGCCCTACCCATACGGCGGAGCACGAGGAAGAGCATAGCCGTTATTTCTGGATCCGATTCAGGCATTGCTACGGTCCCGGAGGAGAGCAGCGCAGACGAATCTTCCTCTCCAGAAAGCTCTGGCTCACCCTCCGATGCAGCCATCTACATCTGGTTGTTGGGAGGAGCGCCAAAGGATACGGCTGTTACGCTCCTAGTAGAGGGCCCAGCACGTTCCATTGGCAGCTAAATGGTTGCGGAGTTGCCAAGAGGAGCGATCGCGTCGACCCCCGAGGATGTGGGTCCCTGGAGGGTTTGCCACCACGTTATCCTCAGGAGGTCCGCCGGTGCTACTGCCGTAAGTTGCCCCGCCTGATGCCGACATTGACGAGAAATAGATCGAGGCAGAGTGCAACGGAACGATCCGACCCTGGCGAAAAGAGCTGGGGCCCTGAGCGACTACGAGCATGAACATCTTCCCGCCATGTAGACAACGAACTCATCACACAAAAGCCGCCTCAGCGTACTAGAGGCCCGAGCACTGTGAGGCAGCGACGTGACATCACCCAGAGCCAGGTAGACAGCCTCCAGTCCCCCAGAAATCTAGAAAGGCCCGGGTGATTGTACTGTTGTATATAGCAAGACCCACTCGTCCAGTACAAAGATCGTAACGTCAAGTTTGCCAGGCAAAGTCATCGTAAAAAGACGCACCCGTTAATTGCTCTTTTAGGGAAGATAGCTCTTTAGAGTGCGAGGCGCATATAGGGAGCCCCATGGACGTCTTGCACACACAACGAGGATAGTGCCGACTGATGTGTGCAACCCATCGAACACCGGAAAGCACCACCGATGAAGCACTGTACCGCCAGCACGAAGAGCTCTCAAAGAGCACCCTGAACTCGTTCAGTCTTCTTCTCTCAGTAGAGTAGTCAGGAAAAGAACGATATGATCGCTCGGCTCCGAAGCGAAAAGCTGAATATGCGCTGCATCTGCTGCCTACTTATACTCATGCTGGATGCAATAATCGCATGCCAATGTGCATTGGCTCGTTTAGTTTACACTCGAAGTAGGCTGGTCTCTCTAAGCGAGATCCCAATTAATCGGTCATCCGACGTGACGTAGAAAGGAAAACTTCAGTTTTTGTGATACTACAAGTTACTGCTAAAGTTACTATTAAGTGGACAGGAAGTGGAACTTCTATGTCATGATTTCAGAAAAGAAAATTTAATTAAAAAATGTCTAATGATACTTCTGGGAAGAGTTTCATCTTTATCTTTATGCTAGATTTTGGGTATTTTTGGTTCACTACTTCATCACATCCTTGACTCGCTGCATTTCTGTGGCTTTAACTTGCTCTTCTATTCCAACTTTATTGGGTTCAGTCATCAGCTGTCCAAAAAAAAAGTATTTACAGAATTTATTTCCCCTCCTAAAATATATCTGTACAGTATGTATGTGTGCACTGAACCCATCTACAGTGGGGCAAAAAAGTATTTGGTCAGCCACCAATTGTGCAAGTTCTCCCACTAAAAAGATGAGAGAGGCCTGTAATTTTCATCATAGGTATCCCCCAACTATGAGAGGACAAATGAGAAAAAAAAAACCGAAGCAAACAAGAAAATCACATTGTAGAGATTTGTAAAGGAATAATGGTAAATTCCTCGGTTAAAATAAGTTGATTTGGTCACCTACAAACAAGAGCAAGATTTCTGGTCTCAAGAGTGTACCTGTATACGTCTTCTTTAAGAGGCCTCCTCTGTCCATCATGGTACCGTATTAATGCCATCGTGTTGAAATAGGTTATCAGATAAAGACACCTATCCACAACCATCAAACAGTCACACTCGCAAACGACACCATGGCCAGAGACCAAAGGCTGTCGAAACGGACACCAGAAACACAAAATGGTGATCCTGCGACACGGTGTGGACCAGACTGAATGTACTGCAATAGAGCAGCTGGTGTGAAGAAAGAAATCAAACTGTGGGAGCAATTATTAGAAAATGGATGACATACAAGTCCACTGATAATCTCCCTCGATCTGGGCTTTACGCAAGATCTCACCCCGTGGGGTCAAAATGATCACAAGAACTGTGAGCAAAAATCCCAGAACCACACGGGGGGAACTAGTGAATGACCTGCAGAGAGCTGGGACCAAAGTAACAAAGGCTTACCATCAGTAACACACTGCGCCGCCAGGGACTAAAATCCTAAAGTGCCAGACGTGTCCCCCTGCTTAAACCAGTACATGTCCAGGCCCATCTGAAATTTGCTAGAGAGCATTTGGATGATCCAAAAGAGGATTGGGAGAATGTCATATGGTCAGATGAAACCAAAATAGAACTTTTTGGTAAAAACTCAACTTGTCGGGTTGGGAGGAGAAAGAATGCTGAGTTGCATCCAAAGAACACCATACCTACTGTGAAGCATGGGGGTGGAAACATCATGCTTTGGGGCTGTTTTTCTGCCCGTCCGTGTAAACGAAAGAATGAATGGGGGCATGTATCGTGAGATTTTGAGTGAAACCTCCTTCCATCAGCAAGGGCATAGAAGATGAAACATGGCTGGGTCTTTCAACATGACAATGATCCCAAACACACCACACGGGCAACGAAGGAGTGGCTTCGTAAAAAGCATTTCAAGGTCCTGGAGTGGCCAAGCCAGTCTCCAGATCTCAACCCCATAAAAAATCTTTGGAGGGAGTTGAAAATCCGTGTTGCCCAGTGACAGCCCAAAAACATTACTGCTCTAGAGGAGATCTGCATGGAGGAATGGGCCAAAATACCAGCAACAGTGTGTGAAAACCTTGTGAAGACTTACAGAAAACGTTTGACCTCTGTCATTGCCAACAAAGGATATACAACAAAGTATTGAGATGAAATTTTGTAATCGACCGAATACTTATTTTCCACCATAATTTGCAAAAAAAAATTCTTTAAAAATTCTACAATGTGATTTTATGGAATTTTTTTTCTCATTTTGTCTCTCATAGTTGAGGATACCTATGATGAAAATTACAGGCCTCTCTCATCTTTTTAAGTGGGAGAACTTGCACAATTGGTGGCTGACTAAATACTTTTTTTCCCCACTGTATGCCGTGCTTGACAAATTGAGATAGACCATAAAAGCGCCCAATATAAAACAACACAGTGGATGTATTCTTTATACCTTATCCTAAGCCAAATAACACAACTGGACGGCGACAAAATGGTGTGGACAAAAACGGGGGGGGGGGGGAAAAAAAAACACCCCACCCAAAGTGTGATTTAGTGGATAGTCTTTGCTGTCAGTCTCAAGGGAGACTGAATCCTGCGAGCAACCTGTCAACAGCAATGGGTTATGTGAAGTTGCAGAAATACGATTCTGTTCTTTTGTTTCTCAGCAACAACTATTTCTAAAAGAAAATAGGAAATATTCCTGATGATTGTAAGGGAATGATTTGAATCAGTTTTGAATGCCTTATGCCAATCTGTAGTTATGTTAAGGCCTGTCTCTGTCATTTGTCTGTGTCTCTATCGGCAGCAGAAACTAAACCATCCTTCACATGTCTGGTTTTTGACTGTGTGGCTGTCTGTGAACTCAAGAAATCTCTGTGTATTTTTAGCTGAAGTTGCATAATCTAGTAATATTTGCTTGTAGAGATATAATGCTGCGTAACGACATGATTCGCAGATGAATCAGTGAGTACGTTTACATGGACAACAATACTCTGATTTTAATACGATTAAGACAATACTCTGATTAAGAATCTACCATGTAAACAGAGATTTTTGATTACCTTAATCCAGCTAAAGTCATAATCGAAGTAAACAGAAATCGAATTAAGACATGTGCAGTATTCCTATTTTAGTTGCATTACTGAAGTGCAGCATAGACATGTACACACCTTAATCACACAAATGTCCGTAACCTGTGGTTTCTTTTTTTTTTGTGGTGTTTTTGTTGTTGTGTGTTTCTCGGTTGTTTTAGTTGCATATTTGATTGTTACTTCTCTGTGTTGTTTTCGTGTTTTAGTTTTTTGTTCATGTTGTCATTCTCGGGTAGATTGTTTTTCTTCTGGTCTCGAATCTCGTAGACTTTTAACCGCATTTTGGCTTAGGACGGGAACACACACGCAGTGCTTAACCGTTGGAGGGCAATAAAAAGCTTCAACCACCAGCCAAGTCTGTAGCCCGTAAAATAATTAGAACATTAAAGCTTTCTAAAAGGATTACAAAAACCGACCAAAACCCCCAAAACGTACATGGACATCATGCACGAAGTTCCAGCAACAGAAGAGTTTATACGTGAAATCCTGAGGAGACGTCAGGGAGCGCGAGGGTCGACACAGTTGGGGGAGACGTAGGGTTGTGCCATTAATCGAGCTATTGTACAGACATGAGCAATTGAAAGCGGATCCACTGAAAGGAATTATTCGTAAAATCAACTATGTTAGACACCATAATCAAAATATTGGACTTAGTTAGAAATAATGGGTAAAAGTTAAACGTAGCTGCATGTCCATTGGTTAGCGTGATCAATGTGTTCTGCTTGAAATACTCTGGGTGACATTCACAGTTTACGCTGAGGCTAAGCAAGGGCTATTGTGTGTGCACCTGAAGAGAGTTTTATTTTTGGTAAATGGAACTGCCTAGAGAGGGTGAGGAGGGGTTTGTGTATTCTGTTGAGATTTTTTTTTTCTAGGGGGAGTGGCGAGTCTGAGGTTGGCTCGTGTGAAGTTCTTGTACAACGGCGGCTTAACGATTACAGCAGATGTAGCGATCCTGTCACTGGAGCCTCCCGCTTATCAGATGTTTGCACGTCTCCCCGGTTGGACCATGATACAGTGTGTGACTGAACGTTGTTATTAGTTAGCACTGTTCGTGGTGTGTGTGTGTGCCGGGGGTTAACGAAGTACAGAAGCAAAAACGAGTGCAGCAGTTGGATGGATGGGATGATGCGCAGTCTCGACCTTATTAGTATTGTATTTATACTTATTGTAGCCGACGTCCGTTCTATAGTATTGCGCTTGGGACTTGCACCAAAATGACCTGGTGCCTTACGACACATTTCGCTCTTTTATTCGATTAGTTTTTTTAGTGTGGGTTAGTTAGCGCCATTTATAGTAATACTTGGGAACATATTACATGGGCTTAGTTAACTACTAAATTTGGAATTGTAACAAACCTCTCGTATTGATAATAGGACACTCAAAGTACCAATCCGGGCAGAAATATTGGCACAGTGATACTATTTGACGCAGCTATTGGTTGCGAGATATGGTCGCTGTGTGTACGTCTCTAGGGAGCAAGTGTCGGATATTCAGTACGCGATCTGTATCTTGTGGTAATGATGAAGCACGATTTCTAGTGGTGTTATCCGTGTCGCGCAACTGCAGTACTAACAGTGAATAATATTTATGTCACACAATATCATGACTGTTTTTTTGCAATGCATTCGCTTATATTTAGATGAAACACAAGACTGCACTGTGCACAGTCACAGATGGAACCTAGGAACAGGCTGGAGACTGGGACTTGAATCACAGCATGGTTGGTTTCCCACTGTGCTTTCTTATGCACGGTCGAGACCTCCTTGGGAACTGATGGTCTTTTTGTTCAGTGCTGTCAGACGGTGGATAAACCACGAGCGGACTGAATATCGAGACAGGACCTGCATGGGCACTTGCAAACGTACGTAAAAGATTCGTGATCTGGGCCTCTCTTGTATTGTTTTTATTTTTGGCACTGAATTAGACGCGTGCTGGTTGGGCCACTCTGCACCCTGCAATTGTGTTTGCAGTCCTGACATGGCACATGTGGTCAGGCAGGTGGAGATCGTATGGTCGGCTGTGGTCCATTGATTAGCGTGAGGAGGGCCACTTGCTGGGATGTAGGTCACTCCTTTGTACGTACGAGCTTGTGGTGAGCTCATCAAACGCTATGAAGCAGTGACGGCAAGTACGTGCTCAAGGTGTCGTCGAAAAAGTCAAATCGGGTAATGGACAAAACCCATTTAGACAACGTGTCGAACTAAAACAGATGCGCCACACAATGCTTCATGAGACTAATTGACATCACAACTAAATAGAACATCAGCTATGCTTGTGAAGAGATATGGTGCTCCCAAGGTTATGTGGAGAGCAGGGTGAGGGTGGGGGGTGTGAATGTCATTTTTCGGCACACAATAGATAATTATGTGGTTCACAAATGTGCTGTGTGCTTTAATCCTTCCTCAAATGCCACTTGCAAATGTTCAGTGTGTTGTGCCTTGGTGGTGTGGTGCTGTGTGTGAGCGGTGTTGAGTCATCTGTTGACACTCTGACGCATATTAAAGGGTCCTCCGATTAGTGCACGAACACCAGTGCACGACCAATCTATGGTGCACATCGCCGAGTCTTTCTTGGTGGAGTCCGGAAAAAGAGGAGCTCAGTCATTGTTGTTGGTTACTTTGGCTTAACTACTGGACCAGCCTGGTTTAAATAAAGTTACCACTATTCATACATCGAGGCGGGGGATTAACACCCCACTGGAATACAGGAGTTTAGTGGGGCATAGCAATCCTCAAATATGGACAATCAGAGAGACTCATGGGTGCAGATTAGGGCTGCACGATAAATCGCATGCGCATTCAGTCTGAAGGTCTGTCTACGCGAGACAACTCTATATAAAAACTGACTATATATAAATCTAGACCAGGGGTCGGCAACCTTTGGCACGTGTGCCACTATTGGCACACTGAGGTAAAATCAATGGCACGCTAAGCACATGCAGATTAATGTTATATTTTTTTACAAAATGAATATGATTTGTTTAGTTCAACAAACATTCGGATTCGGATGACAAATTACCTAATAGCCCTTAATCATAATTAAGTTACATTTTTGTTATAGCTTTCACTGTGCGTAGATGTCATGTGTCAGCGATCGCAGTTTGCGCTCACCGTGGTGCTGAACTTCAGGTGATGTTAACAAATGGTGACGCAAAAGAAAGCAAAAGTTGATGTTCGGTCATCTCAGCCATCTTGGAGAGAAGAATATGGATTTATTTTTCAAAAAGATCGTGTCGTTTGCACTTTGTGTTTAGAAAATGTTGTGTGCCGCACATCTAGTGTTACTTTGCACTTCACTTTGAAACAAAACACGAGAAATCCATTACAGATCAGACCGATAAGGCAGAGTCCATCAGGCGCGCTGTGGCCAATTATGAAAAACAAACCAGTACTCTCCGTGTTTTTGTTCAATCCAAAAACAATGCTACTGAAGCAAGCTACCGAATTGCTCATTGCATTGCTACACACGGAACGCCATTCAGGGACTGTGAATACATTAAAGGATGCATTCCTCTCTAGTGCAGAGGTTTTATTTGATGGCTTGCCTAACAAAGAGACTATCAAATCTAGAATCAAAGATATCCCCGTGTCAGCCAGAACTGTTCAGTAACGCATAGAAGAAATGGCAGAAAACGTCAGTGGGCAGCTCAAAACATTTTATTTTAATATTGTTCCATTGGTAATCTTAACATAAATGTCAATGTTCTCTTAAAAACTGTTTGGAAAGATGCCTTTGATCACTAATTTAATGTTTAATGCTTTTTTGCTGCTTTGTGTCCCCAACAATAAAAATTTTGTTTCTGTTATGCGTGTTATGTTTATGGACAGTTTAAATCTACTGAACAATTATATTGTGATATAATTATATTGTGATATAATAAATAAACCATAATATTAAACGTTAATGTTGATATGACACAGTAACTGCCAAGAAAAAAATGTAATAGCACATCATGTCAAAAAGGTTGCCGACCCCTGGTCTAGACTGTAATCTAGAATATCTGTTTATTGTTCTATATATCCTATCTATCTGTCCTTTTATGTACAGTATAATTGTATCTATTGTTTTATATATCATTCTATTTTTATATCTCTGTCGTTCTGTCTTTGTTGTTATACATATCATTCTTTCCTGTTGTTTTCTCCAATGAATATTCTTTTGTTAATAGATGTTAGTTAATTGCGATCTGTCTATCTTTCAAGCGAAACGAGGTGTATGTAATGCTTCATCTTTAATTTAGAACATGCAGTGCTCCATTTATGACATTAGTCTCTCTGCGTTGTTGCCAGAGACGTCCACCTGCTGAGTACCACGGGAGATGAAAGGAGATGGATGGACACGTGAATAGACTTCATTCCACCGGTGTCTCATTTTTGGCAGTGCCGAGATTTGTGCACAGATTGTTGTTCTCCACCCACCCTCCCCCACCAATGTAATCAGTGAGCAAATGGTAGACACCTGGAAGCCCACTCTTGTGGGGCACGCCTCGCCCACCTTTGCCACAAATATGGAGAGAGAAAAAAAATGTGTGCACAAGCAATTTGTTATTGGATGGAGACACTCGATAACATCTTGCCTGTTCATTTCCTCCTGCCTCCCGTAGCTGCAATATGGCACTTATTGTCTGCTCTTTACATTCACCGAATAACTCCGGGTGTTATCATGCATGTGATGCTCATCTGCTAAATGAATAAATGTAAATTTGTGTTGAGGCACTATTGTCAGAGGCCAAAAATTCATAAGAACTTTCTGCAGATGAGTGGCACAGTTTTTGTTCAGCAGCGCAGTATGCATAATATCCTCATTAAAAAAATAGAAATTAATTACTTTAGAGTGCTTTTGCTATGCGTCTTAATGAGGTGATTAAATGGCTGCACACACCCATCATTTTCTTCTTCAAAATGCATTTCTGTGTTGAAAATGCCCCAGATATTTAAAATATAATTATAAGTTTTTGATATTTGGTAACATTATTTTTCATACTGAGAATTTATTGCATATAATTGCATAAGTGCATGAAAGCATGAAAACTGTGATATACCATTCAAAATTTTGGGGTAAATATGATTTTTAAAAGTAAATTTATTCAGCATGGATGCATTAAATTAAAATGACAGTATATGTCATTTTAATATTACAAAAAAAAATGTTTCAAATAAATGCTGTTCATTAAAGCTGCAGTCGGTAACTTTTGGCGCTCTAGCGGTTAATAAACAGAACTGCAGGCGTCTTGCGGAAGAACATTGTAGCGGAGCTACTCTCTCTGGTTATGTCTATGGCTTTTTTTTTTTTTTAATCACGCAGGTACTGGGCTACTCTGCAGCGTTACCTACCCGAACCAGTCTGAAATAGTCAGAATATAAACACTTATTATAAGGTGTACCATAGTGATTCCGGACAAGCCAAAAACACGGTTTGGAAAATGCATTCATGGTGTACTCGCTTATTATATACATTTTGTAAATTTTGAACAAAAAAAAAAAGTTACAGACTGCAGCTTTAAACATTTCTGTGACAAAGAATTCTGTATCATTTTTGCCATCACAGGAATAAATGACATTTAAAAAAACATTTTAATGTACTGATTACTGTATTGATCAAGTAAATGCAGCCTTTGTGACCATAATAGACTTTCAAAAACAGTAACATTTTTTAATAATTTATATATTTATTTGTACATTATATATTATTTTATATTACGGGGCTGTTGAATGCTTGAATCTGAATTTCAGGGAAACGCACAGCTAAAGTAGTTCCAGGCAGGTCTTGACCACATTACGAAGTGTCCATATCACTTCGCCAAATGATTATAGTTAAAAGGTCCTTTCAGCCTAAAACAACCAAAATAACCAAAACCCACAACAACACTGGCCAAACAAATAAATGCAGTAAACCATAAAATAAAAACAACAGATTGTTCCCCTCTTTTTTTGCCACAAAATTACATTTTATTATGAACGGAAAACATATGCTCTACTAAAATAATACACACCTGAGGTGGTGATGCGGCCACGACACGAAGCAGAGTTTTTACTAAATAAATTTTCTACTATATAATATAATATCATATATAAAATGCAAGTTATTATTAAGATGATTTTATTAAGGTTTTTTATTAACAGAAGGAAAAGCAAAAAATACGGTGTCCATGAAAAGAATAGAAATAGTAAATAGAATGTAATGAGAATTGTATTGAAAAAATGCTAAAACGTTATTTTAAGGACCAATTCTCACTTTTAACTAGTATGCACATTACTAGCAAATTGGCTGTTTATTTGTACTTATAAAGCACATATTAATGCTTTATTTTGCATGGCTATATTTTAGATCCCTTAATCCTGCCCCATACCTAAACTTAACAACTACCTTACTAACAATTAACTTAAAATATGGATCTTAAAATAAAGGGTGACCAAAACAATGTAATAAGCAAATATTGCCCCTTAATAAAAAAAACACTGACACTGATCTATAGAGCATGGTGGAAGGCCACAATACGAGAGTGCTACGCGTGAGATATTACACAAAGGCTGACAACCCCAGTGAGCTCACAAGAGAAGGTAAAACAAAGATATCGAAGGCGCAATTACAAAGACCATTTCATGGCCATTAATAATATGAATGAGCTGTGTTAAAATTAAATTCAGTGACAAGAGACTTGGTAAATCAACACACCACCACAAATGGCTTTCTGTCAATATGATTTTTGCCTGGCAGGCGATACAGTTCTGATGATGTAATGAGCAATTATCCTTGAGTAATAGTTCCAGTTGTTCCTCCATCTAATTTAGCGACGCAGTTTTGTATTAGCGGCACTACGGGACTGAGAAGTTGAGACCCATTCATCTCCTTGCTGCTGCTGTTGCTACTAGAGTTTATATTTACGCTGTAAGTTTTACTGACTAATGTAGTTAGGAAGCATCCTTGATTTATGCCAATTTTAAGAGGAAATAATTGTGTTGCAGCACAAATGGACTGAATAGCCTGTTTGCTTTTTGATGCAGACGTTTAAGTCCCTTTCGAAACCTCTTTAGTCTGACTTTGCCTTAGCTAAAACTCGCTTTGAAAACCCCAGACATTTAGGAGAGTGCTGTTTTTGTCTGGTTCCTTAAAGGCTCTCAAAGTAATCCCAAAATAAGATGTATGAGCGTTTTAAAGCAGTTTAAGGAGCCATATTGATCGACATCCTACAAAATGGACTGTAAGGAACAACTGTGTCTGCAGAAGTCCAGCTCGCCTGATCTCCGCTGAGCGTCGGGGTTTACGCGGCCTTGCTTTGGGAGAAATGCTCTAGATCAATAAGCCATTAGCACCCAAATGAGCAGACCTGGGAAGCTTGAGCCCAGTATAGTGTGACCTTAGCCCCCGGTGTCATTTGTTAACGTTCTTATCTCGACGCTTTTTGACGTCCACCTGGACAACCTGCATGCGTCTCAAAAGCTGAACCGCTCCCCGGGATGCATCATTGCCTCAGGCTTTGCAAACACGGCAGTGAGTCGTGAAATGAGATTTCAGCACTATCATTGTCTGACTGCTCGGCCTAAAAAAACGGTATCTTTCCCTAGTGTCTTCACTCACCGATTCTAACAATCAGAGGGACAGATCAATGAGGTAGAGGTGGGAGTGCCGTAAAGCACCAATACAGGAGAGAAATGATGCAATTAAAACGCTCCTCTGAAGGCACGTAACGGGCGATGATTTAACTAAGTGACGCAAAGAGCGATTAGCTCAGCTAAACTGTGTTTACATACGTTTGCAGCGAAGCCTTTGATCTGTAAAGAGCTCTAAAGTAGAACAACCCATAAGAATGAATTAATTTTTTCCCTGTGGAACTCGCTCTTGGGGTGTTCTGGGTCAATTGAACTTCCTTTGATTTGACAGTGCAGCAGACGAATCTTTATCTGAGATACCAGGGTCGTTTTTAGTCCTTGAGCACTGATTATGCCTTTGTAAACCGAATATAAAGGATATTACTTTAGGTCTGGAATTGATTCTATTGTAAGTGATTTAAATGAATTAATAATTATTTTTGATTCCGTCATTACAATGAGCAAGTTGTTAAGAAGCAATTTGAATCTGCATATTCAAATATTCAGCTTAGTAACTGGAGCTATGAACTATATCAAAGGCATGCTTCGTCTATATATAAGAATTATGTAAGAAAGCACAAAATTTTAGTTTGTGGCTAAAATTGTGATGACCAAATGACCATGCTGCTTGATTTGAGAAGTGACTGAAATCATTTGAAAAATATATTCCTAGCAAAAGGTGAAGTTTTTTTTTTTTTCCCTTTTTTTTTTAACATTGAATGATATGATACATAGCTGTGCTTCGCCATAGGCCATGATTGACTTCAAAGACCCAGCTGCCTCTTTTGAAAAGTCCTGCTGATATGTGATGGAAGCGTAGATTTGAGTGCTCTTGATCAAAGCACCGTTTCATCAGAAAGCACCAAAAAATATGACCAGTCAACAAATATATTTTGTCAACGAATTGTTATTCACATTTTTTGTCCATGTAGTTGTCAGACAGCACAGGATACCATGTGTTTATCTTTGGATTGGACTCCTGTTTCGTGGTCCGTTAGAAAAGATTTGTGTGTTTACAACTGTTACCTGTATTTCCCATTGGACATTTCACTACTTTAGGTCTTGGTTCAGCCATATAGCTCTTTCCTTCCCACTGTTTGTCCTTGCCTTGCTGCCACAGTAAATCAGTATCATGTATTTAGAGGGCACCAGTGAGAGAGCAGTGTCCCGCTGCTTTTGTGGGGCTTAGATCCAGGTTGCCGGATCTGCCACCCTGCTGCTTGTCTCACCCAGCTGCCCTTTCACTGCTCTCATCCCCAGAACGATGATAATGAGACTCATGGAGATAGCGCCGCATAATCACACTCAGATTCTGGCAAAATTATGTTCCTACATATTTATGTTTTTAAAGGGTTACTGCTAAACTGCTATTAACATAGAAGAACAACATGTTGTGGATAATCTGCATGTTTAAATATGCTTGACACGTAGCAGCTTTTTGAGGCGGTCTACTGACCCATATTAAATTTGCTTTTCATGCTGAAAATTTTTGCACTTGTGTCCAGGGGTAAAATTCATTACTTTTTGTACATTTCCATTGCATTTCAATAAATATTAAGGTGCGCTTAACCAGAAATAAAACTACTGTCATCATTATTTACTTTCAAAATCCTTATACTGTTGTTTTGTCCCATCAGAATAAAAAAAGATAATTTTTAGAGTCTCCTTGTAAAGCTTTGTCCATATAGCAGCAATTCAAAATGACCAGGCTAATATCCCAAAAAAATTACTTATAAAATTGTACACCAATCATTAATAATATATTTTTTTAATGCTTATCACAGGTACAGGGTGGGGGAATGCTGTGCTACGTGGTCTTGAAAACATATCGTTTGCACGTGTTTTTAAGCATTGCGGTTCAAAAACAAGTGATTTTAAGCTGTAACGCAATCAGCAGCATAAGAGAACTTATTTCGCTATATGCGTGCTGCCTGAGAGACTGTTTCAGAGCACTGTCGGAGAGGCGCACGCATGTGAAGACGGTGCTCATAGAGTTGCGGGAGTATTGAACTGCCGAGTTTAGTTTTTTTTGCCGCTTTATAGGCTTTGAACTGTTAAATACACACACTTGTATGTGTCAAAATGCACGTCTTTGCAAGTATCCTCGTAAACACAGTAAGTTAGGTCTTAAGTGAAAGCAAACAGCTGAGAAAGGAAATACATGTGTGCCAGTATATTGGATCCTTTTTTATTCTTACCTTTATACGAATATATATTTCATTTACATACTAAAATATACCGTTTTATAATTGATTACTTATTCATTGTATGTAGATTTTTTATTTATTTGTTCTAGTGTAGCTTTTTTGTGTCTATTGCTTGTAATTTGTTTCTTTTTTATTTAATCACTAACGGTGTACTTGTTTCACGTAAAAGATCTTTTTTCTTTTTTTTTTTTTTAGGCTAGTAGTAGTAGTTTTGTTTGGATATTGACCTAGTGACAAGAATTAGAAATTTATATGGTATCAAATATTTTGAATCAAACAAAAGACCTTAGTTTAAAGCAAAATAACTATATTGTGATTTATATATATATATATGTGACCCTGGAACACAAAAGCAGTCTTAAGTCGCTGGGGGATATTGTAGCAATAGCCAAAAAAAAAATTGTATGGGTCAAAATTATAAATTTTTCTTTTTTATGCCAAAAATCATTAGGATATTAAGTAAAGATCATGTTCCATGAAGATATTTAGCAAATTTCCTACCATAAATATATAAAAACTTAATTTTTGATTAGTAATATAAATTTCTCAGTATTTTTTTTCGGATTTGGTGTTTTTTTCCCTTGTTGTATTTTTTATTTTTTTGCACCCTAAGATTCCAGATATTCAAATAGTTGTATATCAGCCAAATATTGTCCTATCCTAACAAACCATACATCGATGGAAAGTTTATTTATTCAGCTTGATGATGTATAAAGCTCAATTTAAAAAAATTGTCCCTTACGACTGGTTTTGTGGTCCATGGTCACATATCAGCTCACACAGCTATCACACTGACTTGAATTAGAGCCAAATTACCTGTTTCATAATATTGTTATGGTGCCTTATTTTCTCACATGGTCAATATAAACAGCTTGTGCATGGAAAAGAACTGCACTTTTGTGCTCAGCCAAAAAAAAAAAAAAGAAGTTGTCGTTAAACTGTTTTAGAACAACGTGAGTGTGAGTAAATAATGACATGAATTCTCCTCTTTGGCTGAACTATTTCTGAACATGTTAAATCATTTAACATAAAAAAAAAAAACAAGTTCCTTGATTTCATGATCATTTCTCTATCTATTCTCTTTGAAAGTCAGTTCTCTTCATACCTGGCAAGTGTGAATTAGTCCATATGGACCAGTCCATAGAGGTACCCGTCCTAGCCTGAAGGAGAGCTCGCTAATGAGAGAAGAGATTGGCAAACCGTCAATAAATATTAATACCACTGTGAACAAGCTGTGCGCATCATCAAACACTGACTCCAAAGACTAAAACCGGACTGGCATGAATTATACAATAGAAACACCTCTGAGTTTTTCAAGAATAACATCTTCAAACGCATCCCCCTTGGGCTATTGTCTCTTTCATATGGGAGATGCTTTGAGGGTGAACGTATATTCTTTGGTCCATGTTTACTTTTGATAATAGCTAAAGAAGTTCAAAGAACTCTTGTTTTCAGCGCTGTTTTAAGCTGTAATTGTTAAAGCGAAGACCTTTAGATCAGAATTTGTAGGTTATAGTAAATGTAAATAGTCAAGTTTTCGCAGAAAGTTCAGCTCAACAAACTCATCTAAGCACTTGATGTGACATTGACAATGACATTGGGAAGATGCCCTTGTGTAGCTTGCGGAGATTCAGTGACTTTGATATCTGTTGGGTGAATTTGGGGTGAAAGCGATGAAAGTCAGTGCTGCTTGGCAAAGGAAATATTGTATCCTCGGGCGACTGGCAGTCTGCTTCTTCATCCCTCAGGTCACTGGAGCTCCACTGGTATTCCCAGAGATAAAGTGCCTTACACCCAGCCACCCCCATCTGGCCCCTGCAATCTGCATCTACAATACTCTAAGTGCCTGTGTGAATGAATTTGCTAGAAGCCTTTCGTCTCTGTTTGTTGTCATCTTGAAACTCGTATAGCATTGTTATAATGAGCTTTACATTCAGGGTAATTGCATAGAGATGTTTTCGGTGATGACAATCTACAAGGAAGGGAGAGTTCCCTTGGGGAATGGGAAGCCAATCACTGCTTGGTTTCTCCTCAGGAGACACACATTTGTTGCATATAAGATACATTTCACAGGCTTATTGAGAGATGATGAGACAATCTGTCTTGTGGTACAAGAGAAACCTCTTTTTACTGGCATTAACACCTTATATATGAGTGAGGACTGCATTGTCATTAATACATTTCCAAAGTGCAAAAGTCAGATTGTAAAATCTGTGAAAATATTTATTTGTGTGTTGTGCTTTGGAAGTGAACTAGAAATTAAAATAGACTCAAATTGGAATTGGAGGTTTTTTTTTCACACCTAAAGGCACCTCACACATCTACAGGTACATATTAGCTGTGTAAGCAATATATACAATTTAACAGTTTGGAGTTGGTTTTTAACGTGTTCTAAATGTTTTTTATTTTCACCCAGTGTACATGTATTTGATAAGTAAAAAACAGTCATGTTGTGAATTTTTATTTTATTTATTTAATTTTTTTAATTGATGATGGCAAAGCTGAATGTTCAGTGTCACGTGATCCTCAGAAATCATTCTAATATGCTGATTTGGAAACTGATGAGTTTTTTTTTGCAGGCATCACTGATAAATCATAAGTTCAAAAGAACATTTATTTGACATCTTTTGTGACATCCTAAATGTCTTTGTCACTTTTGATTATTCTGTTTATCCTTTCTAAATAAAAGTACTAATTTCTTAAAAGAGTCTTTCTGACCCCAAACTTTTAAATGGTAGTTCATAGGGCTGGGTTTTGACACAAATTTCACGATTCGATTCTCATTCACAAGTTTTCGATTCGATTATCGATTCGATTCAATATCGATTAGTCTGGATACATGTCAGGTACAGTACACGCCAAATTTTCAAAGAAAAAAAAATCTCTCAACTAATGCTGTAAAATATACATGAGAGTCAGTTGGTACTACAACTACATTACTATAATATTGAAAGTTAAAATTGACAGATTTGTTAAAATTACACTTAATGAAGTTTTTAAAATAATAAAAGTTACAATTACATAATAATATTTCTACTTCAATCATTGAAATGTAAACATAATGGTGGCTGTACCAAGGCACAATGCTTATTGCGATATATTGGATGGGAAGTGCCCTTCGTTCCGTCCATGAACTGAAAACAGGCTAGACTAATCGATTCTTGGGATTTAAGAATCGATATCGTTCTGTAAAAATGAGAATCCATTAATATTTTCATATTTAAAATGTATTCGGTATTCGGTTTGCATAACAGTCATGAAGTATACACTAATATTTCCATGTGCATTTGTAAGGTTAAAAACGACACTTTCTGAAGAAATAAAGTAAATAAATAAAAAAATGTATTTGGTATATTACATTATATATTTAATATCTAATATAATTGATCAAACTTTGTGCTGGTACAGTGATGATTTCAGATTGTTATGCTGTATACCATGGTCCATGGTATTCGCATGGAATAAAATAACTTATTCGCATGGAATAAAATAACTTTAGTAAAAATTAGTTACTGCCCTCATGTAGCTATGCTTGTTACTGTATCTCTGATATTTTTATTGAAGCGTAAACAATAGTTATTTTTATGGTGAACCTTAGGAACTCAGAGGTAAAATAATGGCATATACTATGGTACATGCTCCACTACTCTGCTGTTGGCTTTGCCGTGTACTCATCACCACAGACACGGAGAGCAGACACTGAGAGCTGAATAGGGTTATTGCCTTTAGCACATTGGTGGAATTACCCATAGACTGAGTAATGATGCGCCGGGCACAGTGAATGCCATGCCAAAAACAAGAGAGGGAGGGAAGACTGTTAGTTAAGTGAAGGGGAGGTCTTTATGGAGTGTGGGTTTGGTATTTAGACACTGGGAAGCATTAATCTTAGTTTTCGAGCCTATAGTTGTCACCTCTTTCCTTAAAGGGGCTAAAGGAGTCTTACACAATGGTCCCTTGCACAATGTGACAGTGTTTCAATGGGGTGAGCAAGTTCAGACTTGAGCCATGGTTAGTTAATGGAAGGGTTTACTTTTATCCAGCATGCTAAATTCCTGTTCAAGTGTTTCAGTTCATTTATTATGTCTGTTCACTTTCTCCTCTTTGCCATCTTCCTAAAACACCATCTGAGTTTTTTGTATCTGGCTTCTATTTTCTTACTTTACTGCTCTTCTGCTTAAGTTCTTCTCAAATTTTTGCTGATATTTCTACTTAAGTTCAATATTTAATGTAGTGATTTTTAAATGTAATTAAAATGCCATTAAGTACATGTAATTCTTGCTTCACTTGAATTGGATATGACTAGAAGTAGTTTACAAATCCCAAAGAGTTGGAAGTACAGTTCTTTCATTGAAGGATTTCTCAGACTGATTCAATCCAAAAACTTGTGAGTTCTTGAGTCATTTGGACAATTCAAAGAACCAGCTCAAAAGAATAATTTGTTTATTTCAGACAGCAAATTCATATAATAAAATAAGATTTTTCTTTCTATGACTTTGTAGATGTAGCAGTCTGTTGTCTGCTTCTCTTAAGTCTTTAGGTTATCATTCACAGATTTATATCTTGGAAATACCACATATTTCTATCTGCAGAAACTCACCAGGACCTTTCAGATGAGGTTTGCAAGCACTTCTGTTTTACTCTTCAAGGCTCGCAGGCTTAACGGATCAAGGTTAAATTCTCTAAGCACAGAAATTCTTTAAAAAAAGAGAGAAAGGCAACATTGTTCATTGTCCAGTATGGAAGCCTGTTTCTGCCACTGAATAATAAAAAAAAAGTTAATTGCGACTTTATTTCACAATTCTGACTTTTTTTCTCACAATTGTGTGATACAAACTCGGAATTCTGACTTTATAGCTCACACCTGCACATTTGTATCTCACAATTCTGTCTTAAAGTCACAATTACCTTTTTAATTTTTTTTTATTCAGTGGTAAAAACAGGCTTTCATAGTCCAGTGCACAGATTTTTATTTTTTTTTAAATAGTGAACATTGGTCACTGCTGATTATACATTTCTCAGTAGTAGAAACTGCAACAATTTTGTGACCTTGATCTAGACTAGCTACAAAATTCAATTGAAGTTATCTAATTTAAAATGGTTGTATTGCTGTACGGTAAAACATGATGCTCGTCTTAACTCTATTTTAAAATTATTGTAAAAATGTTTCATTCAAGTATATTTGTTTTAATTTTCACACCTATTCTATTTATTTAATTATTATTATGAGTATTAGTATATTCAACATTTATAATATTATATATTAGTGTTTTTTTCTCTACTTTTGGGGTGGTAATCCTAGGCGTAAAATGCCTGATTATTGTCTCCTTTCATCCTTTTCCTTTTCAGCTTTCATTTCTCCCCACTTTCCCCTCTCCTTCATAACTGACCCTTTCCCTCTCTCCTCTCTGCGTAACAGGCGTGATCCTCTTAGCCACACACTGGCATAATGTTCACTCTTAAAGCGAATTATCTCCAGAGAGCTTTGGGATTACAGTCTTTCATTAAATCAAAATTCCATTTCTATTCTGCTTTCTCACCCATCCTCTACACTCCCTCCATACGGATCAGAGTAATACAATTAAGATCCATAAGTTTCAGCCCCAAATAAGGGGCTAGAAAGGAAGGAATTGTTCCACACCTCCCTAAGGGAGGGAAAGCCCGTCTGCTCTTTGTTCCAAATTGGACATTGGGGGAATGTCAATGCACCAGACCCCTCGCCGTCCTCCAGTCAGCCCTTTATGCCTGGGTGCATTTGGGAAGGAAGAGAGTGGCCACTTAAGGCCACCACCTGTTATTACTGCAATGGGCTGAGTGTTTAACTGCAGTGCATGGTTTCTTTAAGTGAATCTTGATATTTGTTCATTGGGAGCCAACTGGATATTAGTGAATAGGTTCAAAACCTTTAGTTGTTGTTCGTTAGAAATGCAGGCCTTGTTGCTATCCATTTAGCTGTCACAATGAGTTCCCCCGACTGTGATAGCAGCATGAGGCAAGTGCATACAGAAGCTCAAAGAACATAGCACACATTTGAGCTATTAGACAGCAGAGGTTTGTGTAATTGAAAAGAAATTAGGCTACTGTGAAGCCCTGTTCATGAGACGGAGCGAGAAAGACAAAGACAGAGATGTGGAGGCCCTCAAAGCACCTGCCTCTTTTGGATTGTAGCTCATTTTAAGGTCAGCAGAAACATGCCCCGGCTCTCTATTTCCACTGAGAGAAAGACTGATGAATCATAATAGCTTTAATCTTATACCACTCTAAATGAAGTCCAGACTGAATGTTTTTTTCCACCTATAATAACTTGTATAATAATAATTTGAATTGTATGAGTGTTTCTTGAACTATCTGGAAGTCTAAAAAGATAACATTTCATGTTTAGTGCAAATATGCGTTTGGCTGATCAATGTGTAGCAGTCGTCATATAAGTCTGTTTTTTTATATCACCATAATATTGCTTTCTAGTAGCCATCCATACTCTGTAATGATAGTAATGAGGCCCTTATCACTGCAAAAAATCTATTTGAGAAGCAAAAGTGCACAAGATTTAGTCTTGTTTTCGGAGAATGAATACTGAATAACAAAAATGTTTAGGTTTATGCTTAAAGCAAGAACATTTTTGCATTCGGGTTATTAAAAAAATCTACTTAATTCAAGATAAATTCCCTGAAAACAAGTTTTCCTGGAAAATAAAGAAATCATTTTCTTTATTTTCAGTATAATTAATCATTTTCAGTATTGAGTCTTATTTTTTTATTTTTATATAAAATATATTGTTTTCTGTTACATAATTTTGTGAAACTGGCTAATTAGGTTATTTGGCCAGGTACAACATTCATATATTAAAATAAATGAGCCTTATATCAGCTCTAAACGGGCTATATTAAAGGCCACATTAAAACAGAAATACCCTCTTATCATAAAGAGCATTCATTTGAGTAAAAATAAAAAAGAACTAAAATAAAATTAAATAAAACATTATTGAATTAGCTTTATCAGGGTTACATAAATGAAGATGATTTTTCACAGCAGGTAAAATAGCTTTCATACCACATTTATTTTTTATGTGTTCTTATGCATTTCTTGCACTTTTTACCGTATGAATGATTTTTAAAGAGTTTCACTGATCAAATTAGCGTTTTCTAGTGCACATTATCCAACAGTTAAGGAAAAGAAAATTTGTGATACAATGGCTGAACATTTAGCAAATGTGCTGTTAACATCTTGCTCCACAATCCTTGTTCTTATTCACAGAGTGTTGGTGCCAAGCACAGACACACTGTGTTCCCATCTAGAGGCTGGGACCGAGGCCCAGACTGACAGCATTGTTCAAGAGGGGTCTGCTCATCTCTGCCGTCTAATTTTCTCTCCTCTTCCCTTTAATTTTCTCCTTTCTTCCGTGGAGCTTCTCTGTTCCTCTTAATTTCCCTTTTTTGGTACCTGTTGTTATCGCTCAGTGGGACAGCACTAACTGCTCTGAGTATTTACCTCCAAAAATGAGGTTTAAGGAGATTTAGGCACATCTTTTTGCGTGCATTCAATTCACTCTGATCAAATATAAAAGGAATTAGCTTTCGTAAGCGTACCTCTAAAGATATTAAAGGTTTAAAGGCAAAATGCAATGCTAAGCACTGATTTTATGAAGCAGTGGTACACATTCATATCACAAGTGGCAGGTTTTGTTTTCGCTCCCCGCTTCTGTACTAACCTTGCTCTGCAGGGCCCACGGAGGGGAAACAGCATTAGCTCAAAGGAATACTAATGACACCGGTATATGCTTTAAGAATTCCACATGGAACAATGAGAACTGTTATGCTGAATGTTGACGCTGCTGCATGTGTTGACTGGGATGCTGCAGGGCATAGATTAGTATAGTAGAGGATTAGTGGCTTTTAGAATGTCGCAGTGCTGACCTTACAGTGTTAAATATTCCTTGTGTCAACCTTAAATATAATTTATGGCCAAATATTGAGTACATTTATGTGTACAACTAAATATTGAGAGTCAAAAATCAGCTCATGAAACAACACCGGTTTATGACATTTGTCACTTGAAAAAAAAAAAACTTGCTACGTTTTTTACTGCGGTACTGCGTTAGGCTAACTGAGACTTGTCATAGCACTTGCATATCATTGCTCTTTTGTTGATTTTGATTGCTTCCATTGTCCTCATTTGTAAGTCGCTTTGGATGCGTCTGCTAAATGACTAAATGTAAATGTCACTTTAACAGCATTTCCATATTACAGAATATATTCCCTCAGGGGGAAAAAAAAATTCTCAAATGACAACTTCTTCATTACAATAACAGATCAATATATCTCTTTAAATTATCTTCCATTTATACAAAAACTATTTACAAAATAAATGGAATGTGGATGCAATATTTACAAATAAACATAAAACATAAAAGATTCAGTTGGAGTTATATACTTGCTTAAAAGTATGAATTTCTTTTTTTTTTTTAATGACATTTGAATGGTAGTGTACCTGTATTGGTTGCATCAAGGTGTGTAGGTGGGAAATCAAAAACTTTGTTTTAGATAAAAGCTTAAAAATATATCGGTTTAGGTATTTTATCTAATCAGACAATTTATATCAAAAGCCTGCAGGAATTCTGTTAGCCTTAACTGCGATAGACCGTGTGCATTCAGCGGGTTATTGGATTGCAGCAACATCTGGCCTCTGTAAAGCCGTCTCAACAGATTTGTGAGGCCTAGACAGTTGAAATATTAAAGATGGCTCACCAGCCAGGGGCAGCCATTGATCAGAGAGGTTCCCTCCCATTGCTGGACACCTTTGATAGATCCTCAGTCCAATTGGGCAGGACTCACGCTGGTCCACAACATCAAAACACTCTCAGATTCGCTGCCAGAAGATCAAAAGCCTGTGGGTTTGCGGACACGCATTAATAAGGTTTTACGTTATACGTGTGCGCTTTCACATGTGCGCACTAATGTCGGTGCCCTTTGGATTGCTGTGAAGTAATTGTGTTTTTTGCTCTGAGAAAGTGTGAGATCACTAAGCAAACTTATTTTGCCCTCATTCACTGGTGTTCAGCCGTGAAAACTATGTGCAATTCCAAAGTCTATGAAGAGATGTCTTTTGTTCCTGTCAAACCCCAGCCTCCACCCTCACCCCACCGCTGGGCTGCATCCTGCTCCCTGCTCCCGTCATGTCAAAAGGGTTTCCCGCAGCTCACGCTTTCATAGCTCCCTACAGAATAAAACAGGGCAGAACACGTCTCCCTCTGTTCCCTCAGAAAACCGCACACATGAGCTTTTAGAACTTGGGCCCATCAGGAGTTCTCTCACACCGCTGCAGACCAGCACCATGTTTACCCCCATGTCAGTCGCCGTGAAACCAAATGAAGGAGAAGTCAGTGGGTGTAGGGAGGTGGGTGACATTGTGACAACCGCGGCAGTTGGGCAGGGATTCATTTATATTCTAATGGGGGGGTAGCCCTGGATACGCTTATGTGACTGGAAAACATTCGACGAGAGGAAGTGAGCGGACTTTGGTGGGTGCACTTGTATAACGACGCGGATTGAAATCGCTCTCACAATTGAAGGTAACTCTCGGTTATCCCCGCGGATGAAAAAAAGGGGCTGGACTTTTCAAAAAGCAAACATGTATATTTCCCATGGACTTTCTAAGTCTTTGCTTTGTAGACTGGAATGAATTTGCTCACAGGCTCAATGGAAAGCGATAATGTGCTCTGTGTGAGACTTGCAACAACAGGAAACACTCCAGACCTCACATATGCTGATATATCCACTCCTCTAGCATGCATGTAATAGATCAATGCGGTTGGTTATTCACTAGACATCAAAAAGGGGCTGATGGGATTGTTCTGCTGAAAATAATAGAGTATTGAAACGTGAGGTTCACTAGCTCCTAATTCCAGACGATTGCTGTTTTCCCTCGAAGAAGTGCCCTTTTTCTTCTTTAATAATTGATAAAGATTAAAGTCCTTTTGAATAGTTTAACAATAGATTTACATATTCTGTTATGTGTTGAAGCTTATCAGTATTTTACTAAATATTCTAAATTAGTGAAGGCGGTTAGTTTTATGGGGGTTGTTATATTTGTATAGTATGTATTTATTATTAGTACTAAGGGGGGTTTTTTTGTTACATCGTTCGGTTTCTTTATAGTTATAGTGGTTTATAGTGTATAGGTATTTTTTTTTGTAAAGAAAGAAAAGAAACATCATCTTCAACCTATAGTAAAAACATCCTTTGTGGGTTTAAAGTGACCGTGTATTGGACTTTTGTATCTAAACAATGATCTGAAATATATAATTAAACTGATGTGGAATGAATAATTGCAGTGTCAGCATTATTATGTAAAATATATAATTATACAGATATATATTATAATAATTGTTTTTTAAAAGATTTTAAAAGACGTGTGAAGAGTATTAAAAGTTAGATGTAATGAAGCTTCTCAATATTTTACCTAAATTAGTTGTAGTACAATAGGGTTTAGTATTTTTTTTTTGTTAATATATTTAAAACAATCTTGTGGGGGGTTTAATGTGCCAATTATTTGACATATATTATTATAAAATATTATTGAGTATATTATAAATTATACCCTATGTGCCCCTGGACTCAAAAAAAAACAGTATAAAGGTAAATTTTTTGGTCATTGAGATTTCACATCCTCTGAAAGCTGAATAAATAAGTTTTCCATTGATATATGGTTTGTTATGATAGGACAATATTTGTCCGAGATACAACTATTTGAGAATCTGGAATCTGAGGGTGCAAACAAATCTAAATATTGAGAAAATCACCTTTAAAGTTGACCAAATGAAGTTCTTAGCAATGCATATTACTAATCAAAAATCATTGTTTGTTATTTTAAAAGTTTGTTGGCATTGATACAAATATACCTGTGCTACTTATGACTGGTTTTGTGCTCCAGGGTCACATATAGTTTAATGCTTGTAATAATATACTGTTCATATTGCAATAAATAATAAATAGGTGTAGAGTGGTTAATTTGGTAAATTATAAAACAAAGATTATTAAAATACATGTTACAAAAAAATACTATTTCAGTCTTGCTACTTCAGAATTTCACATTTAATTCAATATTACTTACCGTCTCTTTGTAATTGTTTGTTTTTACAATTTCTGATTGAAAATTGCTTCTGTACCAAATTTATTTCAGTGAAAACAGTTGTGCTATTTTTTTATTATTGTGATTTTTAAGTACATGAATTCACTTTATCTGGCATCGAAGGTGTGCCGGCTGCCATACGTAATTCCTCTGGATAAAACATGCCAAAATATTTCATAGCCTTTGAAGAGGGACCCAATCCATATTGCGCCAGAACATCTTTGTAGAGAGTTGGGGGTGGCCTTTTTGGATTTAGGCCAACTCAACCACCTAGAAACCAAGAACATCTTGGCAACCGCATAGCAACATGCTAATAGCCACACAAAACATCTTAGCAACCGCATAATAATGCTCTGGCATCAACCCACAACAATCTAGCATTGTCTGCAGATGTTTCATGCAAGCACCGTTTGTCAAAATCTTGTTTTGAAGGCACTCAATGTGGGCTGATATTCAACTTATGATACAAGTTTTGATTAAAAAGTCATTAGTTCAGTGGTAAAACGTTACGTTGGGATTGAACGTTGTTTATGTAGAGTGCTTTTAAAGACCTTTGAATGTGAGACGTGCTTGTTATTTTTCGCCTTCAGATGTTGATGCATCACACCGGTTCTTCGTGTGATTCAGAGGCGTCAACAAAAAGCCATGTCAACATCGCTTTCTGGGTTCCCAACCAATCAAGCAGATTTGTAGTGCAACAGAGGAGCTTAGTCATTGTGCGTGTCCCTCCCACATGCCATAATGATTTTCATCAGAGCATGAGAGAGATTAGCTAAAGAAACATGATTATCGTGATTATCGCTCTACAGAAAATGTGTGAAAATCCATACATGTAAACTCTGAATCTGCTAGTAAAGGTGCTGATCACGTGCATCTTATGTGCTGTGAATATTAACGAGAGGCAGAATTTGAGGAGTGTTTGATTGGAGCACTTACTGTACGTACGCCGGTGCGCTTCGTTAAAGCCCAGTCCATTAACCCCCTTTGCTATGATGCTGGAGCCATATGCTGCAAATTACAGCTCTAATGTGAGACACTAAATGTCAGTCTGGAGCGCTGGTGAGGAGATGATTGTTGGGTATAATGGCTGGATTTATTTATTTTTTTACTTGCACTTGTCAGATTGGAGTCCCACTATCAGTATTGTTTGGAACAATGAACAGAATAATGTTAATCTAGGATGTGCTTTATAATAGGGCTTTATGAATGAGATGACTGTGGACTGTATATATTAGGGATAAAGATGAACTACTTGCTTTATTGGGCTTGAGGTGCATTGTTACTATATTTGTGTTTGTCGATATTGTATGTTTGCGCAATTGCATGCCTTGTGAACTTATCTAAATAAATCTTGATATTTATTTAATTCATTAATTTAATTAATTCATTAATCATAGTAATATCATTAAAGTTGATACATGTTTTTGTGAACTTCAACATTTTATTTTCTTTGATGTTATGAACATGGTTGCTTTATTAAACTTTAAAACTAACAACATAAGTAAAACAATATATATGTAGTATTATTATTAAAGTATATTTTGTATGTTTGAACACCAACATTTTTCTTATAATGTATCGAACGTTGTTCTTGCTAAATATGCTGTATATGTGTGTGTGTGTGGGTTTCCACAATCACACATTCACAGGAGGGAGCAGCTCCCCCCCAAAACAAACACACACACACACACTGGCCGGCAATGAGTGATGGTGGAGCTAGCACAATATTGCCGTCGCTGCAGAAAAGCAGGGCTCAGACAAAGGAATAAACAACAAAGAAGGAGGGAGAAAGAGGCTGCATGCAAGTAGTGTGAAGAAAATTAAATTGTAAGAAATTTTGACACCAGAACCCCCAGACACTGACCGTATTAGACCGCATGTCTTAATGTTGTTTGATTTACATACTAGTGGTCCAGAGAAAGAAAAATCACATCCAAATGAAGTGCAAACCCAAAATAATAATAATAATAAAGGAATGTTTGGTTTAAAGAGAGAAAAAAAGATATAGAAAAAAGTCTGTATTTTTCATACCAATTATTTGCTGATTATTTATTATAGGAGATTTTCTTTTTTTCTGATATTTTAATGTAAATTGTATTAATCAAAATCATTAGGCATTTTAATCAAAAATAAAATATATCCTTCATCCCTAAGTATAATGATAAAGAGAAAAAGAAGTAGAAGTGTGTCTTGGAGGAACAAAGGTTGGATTTTCATTGCATCATGTTCGGTGAACGAACTGTCTGAAAATCCTCTGCCACGAAGGAAATAATGTCACCGCATCATTAGCACAACCTCAAGAAAAATAAAGCAGCAGGTTGCTGTTTTTGTGTCTTGTTCGCTCGATGTACTGCACCCTCCTTCCTTTCCAACACTCCATTTGTTGGAGGGCTGTTGCGTTTCATCTTTGCCGAGCGGTGGAGGACATTTGTAATTGAAATGAATTCTTCCATGTCAGCAGGGCAGATTTGCCCACATCTTTTGTCTCAGGGCTTGCTGCTTTGTCAAGGCTCCCCCCTCGGTCCTCCAAAGGCAACCAGACTGACGTACATACATTTGTATTAATAAAGAAAAAGGCAGTGTGTTCATTGGTTGACCACACACTGTGATGATAGGATATGACTGGGCACTGAACCAGATGAAGCAGCGCAGAACTCTATCACACACACGAGAACAAACGCGCACGGGTTTCACACTGAGATCGGATGTAGTTTATCAGCATGTCGTCTCAAGTATTGTATTATTGCTGCCTTGTAAACCCCCGTCGAGTGCATCAATCACAACAAGTTTTGAATCATCTCTGGCACGTTGTTATTCATTTTTTTTCACAGATTTTTTCATATTTTTGCAGTTGCAGAAACACACTAATTTAGTGTTTGCACTCTTTTCATTAAGCAAATGTATAAAAGGGGTTTTGTTCCTGCTATTTGATACGTAACAGTCCTTGCTATTGTAAACTGTGTTAGTTGAGAAGAGGTTTGTTGACAAGAGTTGTGCAGCGTGCTTTGTTTACTTTTGTCCACATAATAACAGTAGTAAACAGAAATGATCGTAATCGTAAAACACTTCTCACCTCCAGGGCTCTATTTGTTGAAAGCTCCATGAATTCAGAATTGGAGTTTCGTTGCTTTTAGTCTGTGTATTAGCTTTGAAACTGTCTGTATGCTAGCGTACTCCTAAATGTGAAACACTACTTCTCAAAATTAGAGGGACAGTATGTTTTTTTTTTGTTTGTTTTTTTTTTATTATAAAAGTAATTCATATTTTTACTTAGCAAATATGCATTAAATTAGTCAAAAGTGACTTTTACATTGTTACAAAATATTTATTCAAAAAAATTATTCTTTAAAATTTTCTGTTCATCAAAGAATCCAGCTGTTTTCAACATATATTGTTTCTTGAGCACCAAATCAGCATAAATCAGAATGATTTCTGAAGGATCATGTGACACTGAAGACTATTATTGACGTACAGTAAGTGTATAGAGCTATAAAATTAATATTGATATCATAGTTCATAAAAAATGGTCTTCGAAGTTGATGAGAACTGTTTAAGTCTAAGCTGAAATTATTATTGATCTATAAATTCTCTTTAACAGAAACTAGGGCTGCACGATTAATCGAATGCGATTGTCATGCGAATTTTGTTAAAAAAGCCGGTTCTGTAATCAGCAGGAACTCCCCCCAGGAAATCTCATCAGTGCTTTAGATGGAGCAGATCTCTAACATCATGTCGTAGTTCACATGCAAGTTTTCGCAAGCCGATTGTATTGCGATAATTGTTCGCGATAATGACGGCTGTTTGCATAGCTTCTCGGTGAACTACGGCTCTGTGAAGTAAATGCTGCTCCATCTGAAAGATGTGAAAATACCAACATTTAAATAACTTTTTTCCTCAAACTCCACTTCATAAAGTCAGGCGAGTGTTGGAAAATAAATCTTCTGTTGTGTGAGTGAGATGAGGTGGCCCCTTCTTACACCGAATATAAGGCACGCAACATTATTTATAGTTATTTATTTAAGCAGTATAAAGGAATATTGCATCTAATTACTTTATTTTATGAAAATTATAATAAGAAACTCCGATAATATATATATAATTAATAAGAAAATAAATCCATATATTGCGTAGCGTGTCTGTTTGTGTGTTAATTTAGTAAGGTGAATCACGTGGAAAAGCAAGGAGTTGAATCTCCCTACCCCTGCTGCTACGCTCAGCTGCAGAGATAGGCATTTTCTGGGTTTATTCTGCAAGGCGTATTTGGAGTTTCAGCACGACAGCGCCCTCTGGCCTTCGGATGGAGAATTACTACTGTTCACGGAACCGTGCTTCACTGAAAGATACGCAAGACAATCGCAGCTTCTGTCGAATCGCAAACTCGATTCCATTTTGATTTATCGTGCAGCCCTAACAGAAACAAGTGCGACATTGAAGACACAAAGGTAGATAGACTGTGGGGGCAAGAGTGGCGAAGTGAGACAGACAGCAGGACAGAAAGACAGGGTGAGGAAAAATAGAAGGGTAACTTGTTATGACTGACACACTGCTGGAGGGCTAGTCATTTCAATGGAGAAAAAGAACGAGAGGTAGAAGGAGCTGGAGAGCTTGATGGATGTGATTAGAACATTGACCTATCAAGGAGACCGAGACTCTGCGGGGCACCCCTGTTCCGTGTGTAGCAATAGCATAGCAAAAGTGTGTTGGTTTATATTGTGGGGGTTGGCGAATGTGGAAAAGGAAAAGAAAAAAGAAAGGACAGAACGACCATTACCAAATAAGAAGGAGAGAGGTGATGGGGGAAGGGATCTTATCCCGACTTTCCCCCCGTATATGGTAGATCTATAATGAGAGGTTATGATCATGACCCGGAACTTCTTATGCAGGCCACTGCTTGGGTATTTGTCCTTAGGCGCTGTTCGGGCATGGGCTCTTGTCGATTGTGAGTTGGCATGCCCCGTCTGTTTTTGTTGTACTATCCGATCTCGGTTCCCCTCTCTTTCCCCTCAATTTTATTTAGTTGTACTATTTTTTCGTTTTTTTGTAGTCTATAACAGCTGGGTGGTCGGTGGTTTGCTTTGAATACCAGTGTATGGCCTTAATTTGTTTTCATTACCAAAGATACCGTTCTCACACACTCCTTGCTCATTACGTGTTCTTTTGCTTCGTTTGTAAAACCGGGGTGTTTGTTTGTGGCGGTACAGTTTGCCGTTGGTTTGATCACATATGTTAAAACAGACTTGTACTGATGATGTTCATTCAGGCCTAATTCAATGCTTCTCTTTTTTTATTCTACTTTTTATGACCCACGTGTGTTTACTACGTCTAATAAATCGGGACCGTCCCTTTTAAAATTAATGGACTGTTTTCTAGCTGCTGGTTCCTAACCGTGATATTAGGCAAGTAGTACAGGGATTATTACAAATATTGGGGTCTACACTCTAACTATCAGGGGAAAAGAAAGCAAAAAACCCACCTGCAGCTGCAGCTGATTTAAAGTTTTTTTCATTGGTCAGGTAGTCAAAAGTGCTGATTGTCTTCACAGCACTGAGACAAATACTAACCCCTAACCCTAACCTTAACCTTAGTATAGCTTTGGTAGCACATCAAGATAGTTAGGGTTACTGTTTGTCAAGATCGGATCCATCCATGGTATTACAGAACCCTTAACTGAATCCATGAAGTCTGAACTTTCACTGCAGGTGGTCTTGAGTATGAAGTGAAGCGACCAATGATGAAATCAGCGCAGGGAAGCATGATGATTTTTTTTTTGGGTGGGGTGGAAAAAAAAAAAAAAAAAAAAAAAAAAAAAAAAAAAAAAAAAAAAATAAAAAAAACACAAAGATCACACAAGAGGAGGTGGATATGTCGACTTATATAAGTTAAGGGTGTTCGAATTATACAGAAATCTGTGGGTCAGTTATTGATTACGATGTCTCCTGCTATTAAGCTATGCTTAAGGGTGTTTCTTTGACTATGGGAACGTTTGGTCCTGTGGATTTTTAGAAAATCTTCTCACACTCTCACTAGCGTTCTCACTATCGCATTCTGTGGTGGAAATGAGAGTGATGGGAATTACATTTTGAACATTTTTGCATAAAATAGCTGTCTCTTTTGTCATCATAAAGCTAATTTAAAAGCTGATTGATATCTCATGTTTTAATAATCATCATCCTGTGGGACTTAAAAGTCCCCAAAGTTGAAGAAAACCCTTAAAATAAATAAAAGGTGTGGTTGTTTACCATTGTTCAGCAAATTTTGCAATTGCAATGGAGTCAGTTCAGTAGGAATGCATGTGAACTGGAATTTCACAAATTAGTCGTTTTGACTGACAGAAAGCTGCTTGGTTTGAAAGTGATTTCTGTGTGAGCTATGCTTCATACATCTTGACAATTTTTTTGCTCGCACATTTTACCCAAAATTATGCTAATGTGACCACACATTATACCTCTGGTCCAACTGAAACCGTGCAAGAATTTTCCCTTTATATTACTGAAAGTTGATTTAGTGTTGCTCCATCATTTCACTCTCATGCCGCTCGCACTCACATGCATTCTCACTAAAAAAAGCATCTTTATTTGTCATGTAATGAGAGCTCTTGACTGTAATGTGCTTTTGCTTTGACAGACTCTGACATGATCTGTTTGATTATATTCAGCTTGCCTCAATGGCGAAAACAACAACAACTGTGTGTGTTTGCATTAACCATGTGCCTTCGGGCACTATTCTCCAAAACCAAGAATGACACTGAAGATGGTTTTGCTGGCAACAACGTAACCAATAACATCTTAATTCCTGTGATTCGATTCTAAAAAAAAAAAAAATGAATGTATGATGACCGAGGGAAATAAGAGGTAGAGAGTAAGGGAAAATCATGAAGTGAAGGGACCAATTCCAGTGGAAATATTTATGTACTAATGGTTACTGTGTGATTATGCTTGATTTTTTTTCTATTTTTTTTCACTTTTTTTATGATCTTTTCTTCCTGTTATTTATCTTTTCGTTTTTATCTTTTTTTCTATGCTCCTGTTTGTTTGAGATGAAACATCAACAGTGCAGAAATCAATGGAGATAAATAGAGCAAGAGAGAAGGAAAGGACAGCCAGAGAGGAATAGACAAACTTAAAACAGGCTAATAGGAACTGCTTTCTCCTTCACTCTTGCTCTATTTATCTCCATTGATTTCTGCACTGTTGATGTTTCATCTCAAACAAACAGGAGCATATCAAGGGAGATAAATAGAGCAAGAGAGAAGGAAAGGACAGCCAGAGAGGAATAGACAAACTTAAAACAGGCTAATAGGAACTGCTTTCTCCTTCACCCGTTTCCCATCAATAGGTCTCTCTCAGTTCTCTTAGGTCATATCAGTCACACTCCATCCCTTGAGAATCTGCTGCAGGAATAGGAAACTTAAGGAATTGAATGATTTGGTTTCCGATTCTGGTTCTTTTAACGGTTCTTTTAATACTTTCAAAGAAGAATTATTTGAAAATAAGACCTAAAAGTCTGGTCTGATGCATTCATGGCCTCAAAAGTCGGTTGCCATATTTGTTTTAAATAAAATCTTTCTATCATCAAACAAACAAAAAAAAACACTTTTTTTTTTTTTTACAAATATTAAGCAGCACAACCATTTTCAACTATGATAATAATAAGAAATATTTTTTGATCACTAAATCAGCATGTTTGAATGATTTCTGAAGGATCATGTGACACTGAAGACTGGAGTAATGGATGCTGAAAATTCAGCTTTGCATCACAGGAATAAATTATATTTTAAAACGGCATAATACAAAACAGTTTTTTAAATTGTAATAATGTTTGAAAATATTAATGTAGCAAGTAAAAATGTTTAACTTTATTTTTAATCAAATAAATGCAACCTTGGTGACTTCCTTGGTGAAAGTGCCTTCTTTCAAAAACCCTAAATGTTAGCACTTATATATAATGCCGCTGGGCTTATGGCTGACATTCTGAACTGCTGCTGTAAGGACCTAAGCCCAGGTTTGCATATTTCTGCATGGATTAGCTGCATTTAGTTGTAGGAAGTTAGTCCTGGATCAGCACTTCAGGAAAACTTTTATTTCCAGCCAAGTTGCTGACAGCAGCAGTAGCACTACATCTTACCTCCAACTTCCTAATGCTCCATTCAGTGAGACGCCCCTGTGCCACTTGGTCTTTCAAACGGACCTAGTTTCACACTGCATTTATCTTTTTTCCTCTTTAAGAAGGCATTTTGCGATTCCAGAACAAACTCCAACCAGACAAAATGCTCGATTTAAGCTTTTCACGTGTGGGAGTTTATTGACTCGGGAGTGTTTGAGTGCGTGTGTGCCGTCAAAACTCCCTCCCTCTGTCTTACCTCTTTCACAGAGATACTCAAATTCCTTGAAGTGTTAAATAAAAAGGCGAGAGAGGTGTCTGATGAAGGCGCTTTCACACAATCTGCATACAGAAGCAGCAGAGGCAGATTAGTGTGTGGTATTGAGCTGTGAAGCGTCAGTGTAAAGCTGTGCTCACAGGGCTTTATCTGCTCACTTCCTCAAAGGAGTTCAATTGTGCCCTTTGAAATCCACCTGGGTTTCAGCCTTAATCTTGTTGTTACCTTTCCATGCTGTTTGCTTATTATTTCTAATTTTATTCCTAGTTAATTTTTTTCATCTTTGCACTCCCAGAGTTGATACCTGAGTTTCTAGGTGCAAACATTGGAAGTAGGGGGTGGGGGAACTACAATATTTCAAAGTATTGCAATATTTTACTTCATGATACTGTTGATATTCTTACGGCAAGAATCAAGAATTGTAGTTTTTTTAATGTAGTATCTATGGGGGAAAAAAGATTGACCACTACTCGTAGTATGCAAGAAGATGAAATGTAGTGTGACATTAGGTCGCTAGTCTTGCTAGACTTTTACTTGAGGCGAAGTCTGGGTAGGGTTGCACCAGCCTTTCGTAAGTTCAAACTTAAATCTAGTTTGTAACTAATTCTGCACTTAATTCGGCTGCATCATTTGTTTTTAAGGCAATACGAAATTAGTAGGTCGTAAGTAGTGTTGTCTCAAAACATGACATAAAATAGCAGCTTTTGAATCTGGGAGCAGTTGTTAAAATGCAGTGAATTTCAGTTTATTCTGTTAAGGTTGGTTTTGACTTTTTTCCTTGCGTAACTAATGATAAAAAGACGTTTCTATTTAAAGTACAGTACTTAATTTAAGTAAAACATGAGCTTATTGATGCCATTCTGTTAATCTGTTTTTTTTTTGTTTCAACTGTTACTCCTGGGCAGAGCAGCCAGTGAATAATTAGTTTATACGAGTTGCATTTCAGCTTAAGTTTAATGGTGCAGAATGTTTAGCAGTAGGTTGTAACTTGCTCCTTTGCATGGCACATAGGCTAACTATATTGTAAAGTAAACAGATGTATGGTGATATGAATATGTAAAAATATGTTTTTGCCGGTATATGGAAACAATTAAAAATATTAGCAAAAATATTTTAGTACAAAAATATTATTGTGATTTACATAAAATTCAGGGAAGTTCAGGGCAATTAACATAATCATACCTAATCATATTGTATTGCTAGATCTGTTTCCAACACATATAACTATGAATGAATTCTATGGCCATCACTTTCCTTGGTGTTTTCTGGATGTGTTGGTTCGCATTTGATGTTTTATTCTGTGTGTGTGTGTGTGTGTGTGTGTGTGCGTGTGTTGTGCGTGTGTGCGTGTGTGCGTGTGTGCGTGTGTGCGTGTGTGCGTGCGTGCGTGCGTGCGTGCGCACGCGTGTGTGTTTCAAAAAGCCCTTTTTCTCTTCAGGGTGTCAGATGTTCTTGTAGATCTCCTCACATCTGCACCTTTGTAGTTCATTGGCAGCTGGTGAACTGACCAGTCAATGCACAGACACCTTCACATACATACAGTACATGTAACCAGTAGGTTTTACATGCAGTTGCTTATGGGGTGGTGTTTTCTCTCACCTTTCCCATATTTCTCTGTCACATACTGTATCGATAGATTTCCTTGACTTGCTTTATCCTCCTCTCTTTCTTTCTTACACATGCTCACATGTAGTTCTCAGCATGCACAGAGACCTGCACAATGCTTTTCACCTTTCACAGTGTGTGTGTGCTATAAGTATAGGTTACTAAACAAGTGGAGTCTCAGAAACGCATACAGGCAGCAAATCTTACAGAACTATACTGTAGTGGGTGGAAATTTAGTAGTGTATGAATTGTACATGTTTCTGTGTATTTTTGTCTTTCAGCCCTATACACAAACCTTTTATAACAAGCTATATATTTGTTTCATGTTATTCTTTGATTTCTAAAGCGCTGATTTGTTAATTATTTTTTCTTTCATTAAAAAGAACTAAATATTAAGTATGAAAATGCTATTCTCTTAATCCATTTGACTTTCAAATGATAGCGATTGATGCTTAGTAAGTTAAAATGTTCACTAATAAAATGCAAAAATACAATAAAAACAATTTAATACACAGTAAAAAAAAATTGTATTAATCACGTTTTCCATTTCAGGAGGAATAATAGGAGGAATATTTTTTGTTTATATTTATACCTTAGTTTTGTGTCTACTGTTTTCTTCTTAATTTCTTAATGACCAGAGCTTTAATTATTAAGATATTCATAATTTTTATATGTATGATGCGAACAAAATCATCAATATAGTCCAAATATTCAATATACCGCTCAGCCTTCATGCCAGCATTGTGCTTAAAATGTTATACGATTCCATCTATAATGACAGAGAGACTGAAACAGACAAGTGCATAAAGAAAGGGATCCCACCAGAAAAAGGTGACCCACTGAGGCACCTCTCTTCACAGACTCCATTTACGATTATGACCTGTCCATGTTTATAGCCCTTCTCAAGATGGCTCTGCGATTGCCTTATCCTATAATAGGTGGGCTCTCTTATCTCAAACGAGTACTCAGAACCACATAAACCACAGCCAGTCAATCACAGCACCTCCCCAAACAACACGCTATAGACCTCTGATCTGGTATCACTGATTTATTTCTTCCAGCTGCTTACACTATTGAATTTTACATCAAACTTAACAAGTATTAGACCAGCAAAGAGTGCCTAGAATCTTATAAATGACTACCGCTTCAAAAAGCTGTTCAAGTCTTAATCACCTTCAGGCATTAGTTTGTTACCACAAAATAAGCAAATAAAGTACGTAGCTCATAGTGTTTAAGTAGCTGTTTAGACCATGCTAAAGTAGATTGAATGACAATTTCCCATCTGCTCCATCGCTTTTTAAAATTGCATTGGTAATTCGGCAGTTTTCAGGAAGCTGAAGGTGTCAAGCATGTTTAGACTGCGGCCTTAGTTCTCTGTGAAGTCTTAGAGGAAATGGTTTGTGAAAATTGAAGGATGCTGACCTTGAGCTGCAGTTGTGTCCCGTGCAGACTGCCCAATCTGTGGAACGCTGGCAGCGGACACAGAGGTCACCTACCGCTAACCATCACAGATCAGCAGTCCGTCAGTAATCAGTGTGGTCTCTCGAGCATGGGACCTTGGGAATGTCATGGCTTTGCCTACTTGTGCAGAAAACTCTCTCTCTCTCACACACACATACACACACACACACACACACCTCTTGCTTTGTTTTTACACACTCAATTCCTGGAAGTCCCAGGGAAATAGAAGAAAAATAACATTTGCACAGCGACAGGCCTGATGTTTATAAATGACACATGATGATTGTTTTATGTCAGTGTGTGCGCTTATTGTTTGTACAGCCTTGTGCGTTATTTATGATTTTTGTATGGCTCACAAATCATGGAAGTGTACATGCAGTCTATGATTATGTATGTGTGCCTTGTGTGAGTATCTGCATAATGAAGTATTTGCTGCTTGTAATACATACTATCTTTTAATCAGCACATCCCATGAGTGGCTGCTTGAAGCTGCCTGCCTGCATTGGCAGTCCTACAGGAGAATTAGTAAAACCAACACTTGAGCTTGCACGTTTTCTCAAACCAACTCAACATTTTCTCAAACCAACGCAAATGATTTTCACCTCTGATCTGTTTGACTTTTTTTAAAGGGTCCCTATATTTTATATCAGTGTGTGTCTGTGTGTGTGTGTGTGTCTGTGTCTGTGTGTGTGTGTTTTAAGTTGAGATTTTCATCTAATATTTATGTTAATTCAGTTAAAGAAATGAACTGTTTTATACTAGATTTTGATGGTAGTGTGTACTTTTTAGCATTTGAAAAGTCATTGTACTTTATTGTTGTCAATGTGCATAGTTAAATTGTCAATGCACTTTCTTGGCCCTATTTTGCATAATTGACTTGGTGTGAATTTTCCTGCTACTTTATCAAGATAACATTCTGATTCAACACAAAGTCAAAATATCAGATCTCATAGACATTTTCCACATTTTTATCAGGATGTAATAGCTTGTTTAGCCTCTAAAACAACTTATCTCTTTCTTACATCTGATGACACAAATTCCTTCTGTCATCAAGCCATCATCATTTTTTTTGGTTGTCTGTTCTGGATGTTGTCCTATTCTTCCCTAGAATTACATAAGATTATGGAAATAACGTAGGTTTGGAATGTTTCATGTTACCTTTAAAATAAAGTATGTTGTTTCAGATGATTGATTTACTATAAGCATTTCGATTGGAGGAAAAGCAGAACTAATATTTGGCATTCGAGAATAGCACACCCACCCAGACCAGGCACTGCATGTGTTCAACTGATGCACATGATAAAAGTCGAACGTGTGAACGGTGTTAAATCACTGTGTCCTCTCTGACTGATAAAGCTCTTATTGGTCTCCCTCCCAGAGAGCTGACAACATCATCAACCGCTCTCCATTCAGGCTCTTACAAAGCAGTCTTTATCCACACACATACACAAACAAAAGTAAGGGTTCATAAATTCACAGTGATGCATACCTGGGCCTTTGTAATTGCTCCTGCTGGAGCTGTGTGTTCAATTAATTCAAACTCTCTTCCCAATTAAACTATAAACGCAACAAGAAAAAACAACAGAGATGCACGGTGCACTCAGCCTCATATTGCTTGCCGTTTGTTGTTTAAATCTGAAGCGTGAGGCTTTTTCTGCTCAAGTTTTTCTTTATTTCGGCACTAGAACAGTTATCAAGTGCAAGTCTACTATTGTTTCTCAAGTGATCTAAATTTGTCATGGCATCTCCTGCAGACTAGAGTTAGCAGTGCGGTCTGTTTCACTGTTGTTGGAAAAAAGTCATTCCATCTTCTACTTGAGCTAGAGACGTGAAAAAGCAAGTACATCCAAACTAACCTTTGACCTCAAATAGACCTCTTTTGTAAACCGCATTAACAGTATATGCTTTATACTTAGCTTTCTCTCTCTTCTTCAACAGCAAAAAAGACATGTGCCACAACAGACTTTGCATGTAAGAATGGGCAGTGTGTCCCGGCCCGATGGAGGTGTGATGGAGAACCTGAGTGTCCAGATGGTTCGGATGAAGCAGACTCCACCTGCAGTGAGTAACCTGAGTGGATGAGTGCGTGTGCGTGTTTTATTCTGTTGACTGATTCTGATCGTTTTTGTCCAAATAAAAGCATGTAAAACTTTAGTCGAATTTCATTTGAGGGGAGCATCACCTTATCTTGAATATGATTTCAGTGCCATAGGGAAAAAATATATTTTATTTTGTTATTTTTATTTTATTTTATTAAATTTAATTGTCAAAGTTACACTACCATAAGTTCCCGGGTCCGGGGTTTTTTTTTTCCAGTTTTGTTAGCACGGGTGCATAACTTGCTCACCATTGGCAGTAGGAGGATTTCTAACCTCCCCAACATTTCATAAATGTCCTTCTTTGACTTTTATCATCAACAAATCAGCAAAATATATGTTTTATACCCCACAACCGCTCTGCTGTTTTAACATTGAAAAATATAAGGCCCAAATCAGGCTATATAATCTGTCTGAATATCATTATTATAATGGCTTCCGGCACCTTCTTTGCTACATTCCCTTTTAACATCTCCCTTCCCACCACTTTTCAATTGAACCTCTTTACCAATTTCGTTTCCCCCTATTGATCCCCTCCCCGCCTGGTGCGCATGGGACTTCTTTCAACAACGCCCCAATATGCTGACATGATATGGGTTTGGTATAATAGAAAGTGAGTTTTAACTTATTCCCGATCATGTCCATGGGTTATTCTGTCTATTTTGTCGTGTAAGTCTTTTGTTCCAGGATTTACTTACGCATTTGCCTCTATAGTCACGTGCTTTTTGTCACTTGTCCCAGGTCAGGTGTAGTGAGTGAATACACAACTCTTTATCACCCTCAGCGCCGCAAGTTGCTTTCGATTCTTGTTAATATTGTTGTTTGATTAATTTCAACAACATAATAGACAGCAGAGGGTCTATCAGGGCGCATTTGTATGGCAAGGCCCAGTGAACATATCTGATATTTTGACACTTTGTTTCAAATGAGTGCGTTATCTTGATAAAAAAGCAGGAAAATTCATATTTATAGCAGTTAAAATATGTTTTTGGCAGATAATGTTTCTGCATCCATTATTGCTAATTTATTTCAAATTGGATTATTGTAATAACACCATTTTTAATTCACCCTATAGGTTTCTACGTAAATACTGCACATCCATATATTTAGAATGTCTTCTGTGCTGTAGTAAACCTATTTGTCATGCACATAAACGAAGATAATATTAGTGGAGTTTTGACTTTTATTTGCATGCATCCAGTTCTTTTAGTTTGTTTTTCTTCAAAGGATTGCCTGTGGCTATTTGGCCTTCTCCGTCTTGTTCTTTCGCGGTGGGATGCGTTTCATGGCCATGGATGGTTGCGTTGCTTGAATTAGGCTCAAGTGCTCATTGTCGTTCCCTCTCTTGGTCCCCGTTATAGTCTGCAGTGTTTACAGCCCCCCTCCCTTACGGTCTCATAGAGTACCCACGAGTACTCTGCGATTCCTTCAGCGTCTTCCCATGGGTTCTGCCTTTCTCGATCACTGTCAGACTCCACTTCTACGAGTACACCTCCTTGGCTCTGATTCGGTTGTAACTTCATTTCAGAGTCAGGAGCAGTTTCTGTCTCACCTTTCTTTAATACTTGACATCCGAAAGAAGTGGAGTCCAGTTCCGGCTGTCCAAAACTCCGATGCACACATGTTCAACTCCGAATGTGCTGGTTTTCCTTGCTACAGCATTCCTGGCCGGAAGGACGAGGCAGGCTAGGTATGTTGGAGCTAGCTATACCATTTGCTTATGGTGGCTATTTGGCCTTCTTGCCGTGTGTGCAGTAGACTATGATTTACCTACACTAGGCTTCCTATGCGCGCACTTTTCATTTCTTGTTGCGTGGAACACTGGCACCCCTTGTGTTTCCATGTTATCCATGTAATCATATCATTCTTTAGGTACCCCTCATACACTTAAGTTTGGCACTCAATTCACATACCAGTCCCTGGTAATGTTGTTGGCAGCCGTCGTTGGTCATGGATTGTCTTCATCAAGGTAGCATGTAGAATCCGCACTCTAATTGGTGTGGGATTTGGGTAGACTGGACTTCAGCATTGTTTGTTGGTAACCGATCGACTTTCTAGCGCCTCGATGAATGTACAGCTTTGACATACCCACGAGCGACTTTAGAGAGCAGTGTTCCCATGATAGACTCCAGTCTATATACTTACAGCCAAAACCTTATCGTTACTTGGTTGGCAGTAGAAAACCACCCAGCCAACACCAACCCCCATGCTCCAAGCCCTCCATCTTATGTTCACTTAAACTTAAAGTTATCTTAAAATTGCTGTAAATTTATCACCACTGTTGAATGAAAAATATATATCAATATTTCAGTCTACATTTATAATGTGATGCCTAAATTCACTTACATCATTTAAAATAATTGATTTTAGATTTTAATATTTGAAGAGTTTATTTGCAAAAACAGATAACTCAATTTTTATTCCATTTTCATACATCCGGTTTTCTGTTTAGTTAGCTGTATTTTTAGTTAGTTATTATTAGTTATTCAAAAACAACCCAAACGCAGTCACGCGTTTGATTGATATTAATTGGAATGCAGGATTAAAAATAAAAATGATTTTGTTTAAATTTTAAAAATGTTTGTTTTTGCAAATGAACTCTTCATTTGTATTTGTATGAATTTTTTTTTTCCATTTATGTAATATTTTTATTTATATAATTGTTGAATTTTAATATCAGACATTTATTTTTTATTTATATTTTGGGGATAAATGTCTGATATTAATTATAATTTAAATTGCAAAAGTAGAATACTACAATTATTTTTTTGCATTTTCCAATCTTCATTATTAAGTTGCATCCTTCATGCTGCCTCTCTCCTTCAGCATGTTCTTATTTTGCATATCTTTAAAAATGAAATGGAATGGTAATGACAACTGTGCCATAAACGGATGCAGGTTGTGCTAGTTTCAAAGCTCCCACCCACAGAGACCGTCAGCATATGATGGACAGGTGTGAAATTCTGTGTGTTACGGCCATTTGTCTCAAGTACGATGTGGATTCCGCCACCGAATTGCAGAAACTTTAGCTTGGTTTGCTTGTTAATGTCTATTCAAATCAGCCCACATACATGTCTAAATTCTGATCAAATGCATTGAGGTAAAGGCACTCATATAGCTTTGAGACATACAGTACACACACACACACATACTGTACATATATGGTATTCCCACTAGTCCAAGGTCAAAGCTAGTAACGGTATCCAGACACATTCTCCCAATATCCCTTTACCTGTGTTCGATTGCTTTTCAAAATTGCTTTCTGCTTTGCTCTGATAGAAGGAGAAACTATGTAGAGGCCTTTGAACAAAGTCACACGGAGTCACATGGATCATAGTTCTTCATGGCTTTTTCACACAAACACCTCTTTGTGCCTCTAATAGTCCCCAAGCATTAGCCTCCCTCTGGTCATGCAGAATATAAGTACTGACATGCCATTACAGCAGACTATCATGTTGTGCTCAACCTGGTAATATTAAGTGAGTAATATTGAAAAACGGACCGGGCTCTGTGGTTTCTCAGTATGGGATCTCTTGATCAATGGGAACAGCGGGGCAGTCATTATGGTTGCATTAAAAAGTAATAAACAGGAGCGTGCGGACATGACTCAGGTGCTTGTACAAAACCAAATCTGGGATCATATGCTGGCATGATTATGAAAAATGAGGTGGGTACCTTGCTGTGATTGGGTGGCAATTAATCAGCTTGGTGAAGTGTGTGCTTGTGTGTATTTGAAAGGCACATTTACAGTGCTGTGTGTGAAAATTAGGGTTGGATGAAGGGTCATTTCTTGGCCCCTCCAGCTGTTGCAGGATGGATTTGCATATAAAGTACTGGTCTCTGGTCAAACTGTTTGCCGTTTATTGTTAAACATTTATGTCTTCATACAGACCTGGACAAGAAATATTATGGTGAATTATGATTAGACTGTGAGAAGCTTAATTAGTGGTGCTTGCTAATGCAACGAGTTTAAATGTTTTACTTTTTTGTTTATTTTTTTTTATCTTTGTAAATGCTACAAGTCCGTTTACTGTATAGGAATCACAACATTATAATTATGGAGAAAAAAATTATATTAATTTGAGATTATATTATAAATTACATTTACTTGTGATCGTTAAATGACAGAAAAGTTGATCCAGCTGAACTGATCCAATGAAAATTCATAATTATGCTACGGTTCAAAAATTTGGGGTTGGTAAGATTTATTTAAATGTTTTCAAAAGAACCCCAAATGACCCCAGATTTTTGAAGGGTAGTGTGAAATAATATCTGTTTTGTTTTTTTGTGTTTTGTTTTGTTTTTTGTTTTAAGCAACCACCTAACAATGCCCTTTTAACCACCCTTTGCACCCATATAACAACATGTTAATTCATAATTCATATTTCAGTGAGAAAATATAAAAATGTAGTTGATTTCTTGCTATGCTTTAAAACGGTTGGACATTCAAACAAGTTACACTTCTACACAACTCAGCAACTGAGTGCTGCACATTCAGTGTCGATTAAATCAGGAGAAAAAAAGACAGGTCGCCTTAGGCTTTGACATTGGACTGTAATTGGCTTCCAGGTGAGCAAATAAAAATATATCTTTAAACCTTTTTCCAAGAAACGCACAAGTATAGAAAACATTCAACATGCTTGCAAGACCTTTGCTTCTGAAAACAATCTCCTCAATCAATGTGTGGCAATGTTTCTCTTTAGTTACACTCAAAAATGTAATCTTCTGTTTCTGTGTGTTTTATATAACCTCTCCTCCAACATTCTCACATTCTGCTTTGGATATTTTTTTTATTAACTTCCGTCCTTAATGTTGCTTTCTGAAATGTCCATCTCCAACAAGATTGATCTCATGTTAACAAGATCATGAATCTGATTGGATTCATTATTCCTTCGAAATTGGTTGGTGCTTTTTTTGTTTTTTTCTCCAAATACTGCTGGATTTAAACTAAGGAAAATGAGGTAGACATTGCATTAGATGCTTTTGTAATCCAAAAATTGAGACAGAAATGCATTAAGTGCAAGTAAGAGAAACTACAAAAGTACAAGATACCTAAATGCACATAATGTATCTCTTGCTTCGGCATAGTTTATTTCCACAAATTTGCTTTTTAAAATCTTAAACATGGTTATGGAGACGATACTGACTGTTTTCAGTTTTGGCCTCCTCGTCTTCATGTAAATGTTACAGCATGAAATGGGATTTTATTCATTTTTGTTGCCCGAATTGGCTTAATCACAGACCTCTTCATGACATAACAAAGGTCATTCGCTTTTAGCTTGTTCAGAGTAGTTTAATAATTGTAATACATTTCACACTAATTAATTAAACTCGCTCGACTTTGTAAGTACAAAGCGTGGTTATTAAAACACAACATTTGTGGCAGATGAGTAAAGCCCTGAATAGACATTACAGTGGAGTTAGACGAAGAATCTTATTTCAGCATCAGCAAATGCTTCAGTGTTTATACTGAAAAGCAGTGAGCTCACTCTATATAAAATAATTTGTAATGTTATATTTGCATAGGTTTTTGTCAGTTTGCATTATCATTCTGACATTTTGTCATTCACAAGACTCTTATCAGTGTTGCTTTTATATTGATAGGTGACAAGTTGAGCCAGGAGACAAAGGCCCCTGGGCCTGTTATAACCTTGCACAGGAGTTTTGCTACATAATTATTTTAAATATTACGGAGGGATCCCGTCAGATGCACCGGATGGGTTCAATTTCATGCTTCAGGCAGCGGTTGCCTGAAGTAATTTCCCATGTGGCCGCACTCCAGGAGCACTGCTGCAGCCCAAGACCAAGCCCCAGTCTCTCGGCCACGCGCTCCGTTCCTGGCTGCCAGAGCGGGGCATCAGCGCAGCCTGATTGCTTCTTAGTCACGCGGTATGTGCTGGCATTTTAATTTAGCGCCCATCAGTGCTGATTTTTCTCTCTATCAGATTGAGCTCAAGCGCCAGGAGTCAACTACTGACTACAAAAGGTGAAGCTGTTGAGCCAAGTTGTTTTTGAATTATGTCTCCACATTATTGATAGTATAGCGAGGACAGAAAACAGTTGGTAGAAGAGAGGAGGATGAGATCAGGAAATGACACAGGCCAGAATCAAACTCCTATGAACACAGCTCAGTGTTTTCGAGAACATGTGCAGGTCAAATAATGTGACTTTGTACCTACAGTCGAAGGTTTTGGGATCAGTAAGATTTTTAATGTTTTTAAAGAAGTCCCTTCTGCTCACCAACCCTGCATTTATTTGATCCAAAGTACAGCAAAAACAGTACAATTTTGAAATATTTTTACTATTTAAAATAACTGTTTTCTGTTTGAATATATTTCCAAATGTAATTCATTCCTGTGATTTCAAAGCTGAATTTTTAGCATCATTACTCCAGTCACATGATCTTTCAGAAATCATTCTAATATTCTGATTTGCTGCTATAATAATATTCATTATTATTATGTTGAAAACAGCAGAGTAGAATTCTTTTCAGGTTTCTTTGATGAATAGAAAAAGTTCAGAAGAACCGCATTTATCTAAAATATAAATATTTTGTAACATTAAAAATGTCTTTACTCTCACTTTTGATCAACTTAATGCATCCTTGATGAATACAAGTATTAATTCATAAATTTACCCCCCAAAACATTAACGACTCCAAGCTTTTGAATAGTATAGTGTATAATGTTACAAAAGCTTTTTATGTCAGATAAATGCTGTTCTTTTATACTTTGTTCATCAAAGAATCCTGAAAAAATGTACTTAACCGTTTTAAATATCGATATTAATAATAATAATGTTTCCGAAACATTGCAAATTGCAAAATCAGCATATTAGAATGATTTCTGAAGGATCATGTGACATGAAGACTGGAAATGATGCTGGAAATTTAGCTTTGCCATCACAGGGAATATATTACATTTTAAAATATATTCATATAGACAGCAGTTATTTTAAATCGTAAAAGTAATATTTTATATTCTATTATAAATAATATTACTGTTTTTGCTGTCCTTTGGATCAAATAAATGCAGCCTTGACTAGCATAGGCTTCTTTCAAAAAAAAAAATCTTAATGTCCAAAACATTTGACTGGTAGTGTATATATGTGTATGTAAATTTATTTTATTGTATTTATTTTTATCGTGCATATACATATTTTTTATTTTTTTTTGGAAGCTGTATTCAAAATCCGCTTGGCTTATAAATGTGACAGGGCATGTGCAAATTTGTATGGGCTTCTTGTATAGAGGAATAAACCAATTCAGCAACCAATTTATAAATCCGGTTTGTCTAAAACAAAGGCACAATTACATATTAGAATAGCTCTTCGAACTCTCTTATATCTTATAATTAACTAATCAGCATTGCTTTTGTTTATGTTTTCCCAGACTGTCAGACTAATTAGTGTTGAACTAAACCTATCAAAGACTGAGGCGTCTCGTGAGAGCAGGTCATGTCAAAGTGACATTAACTGGATGTGAAGCACTCTGGGATTTTAAAGTGGGCTGCTCACACTGTCCAAAGGACTGGTTGGATTGAGTCAAGAGGCTTTATTCCCTGCAGGCACATTGAATTGGTAGAAGCCGTGGAAACATGGACATCAGGGCTCTGTACTTACTTGCATGGTCAGTTTGACAGGCATGAGTGCGTTTGTGGGTGTGCATTGAGTTAAAATGTCCTTTGTATGCATGCATCTTCTTGTAGGGAAAGATCCTAAATAATTAAACATGTCACCTTTACAAGTTTACGAAAGCCAACAGAGGTCAGAATGAACAGGAAACTGTCGACTTTGCTTGTAATCTCAAGAGAATAAACATCTGCAGTGTTTGCCTCAACACCGATCACTCCTGGATTGATCAACATGATGGATGGATAGCTTGCTTAATTGTGCCCCACTGGACACGATCTGCAGAAAAAGATCGGCTTTAGACATCTGCCTTACTAAAAATGCTCTCTGAACATCCTTTGTGTGATTCCATCAATTTCATTTTTACTCGGAATTAGTGACCCTTGATCTCACCAGCTCCCTATTGATCCTTCATCAGTCCCTTCAGCCTAGGGCCAGATCACCATTTCAAGTCTCTTTAGGTCTTAATGACCACCTTGCACAGGGTTTCCATTGAATCAGCACTACGGTGTGGTATTGATGCATGTGGCTGGATTTCTTTAAAATCTTTCTAAGAAAAAGATCAGTGTATAGTGCGATAGGCTTGCCACGATAGACGGTGCTGACGGTGATACCGGTGTTAAGCTGCAACACCGGTTATGTCATTTGCCCACCGCGGCACCAACCCCCACTGTCTTTTTGTTTTTTTATAGTAATAAAAATCATTTAGTTCAGTAAAAGAACAGACACTACAATTAAAAACTGAATGCGGCCGCTCAATGCAGAGTGCCGAACGACAGTCGCATCACAGATCAGATTTCATTTATCCAGTGAGGAGAGTGAGTCGAGCTGACAAGAAGAGTGAGTCGAGCTGACAAGAAGAGGCGGAATGATTTAGTCGAACGAGATGCAAAAGCACCTGTTTGGCAATATTTTGGATGTTGAAAAGCCTGTGCCTTTTGACGTTTATCAGGTGATTTGGAAGGTTCCACATTGTTTGCTGATTTTTACTTTGTTTAAACTTTGTTTATTTATTTATTTTATTTGACATCAAGTTGTATGCTGTGCCTCCAAGCTTTCTTATTTGTTTTGCTAATTAAACGTTCTATGTTTCTTATTTATTTGTTTATATATTATACATGTTTACTTAGCCTGTTTCCATTTTTGTATACCTATTTAAACTTTATGTAAAGTTATTTGTTATTTTATATTAGGCAAAGCCTGCCCTATAGCATAGTGTATTTTTATTAGTTTTGTTAATAAAAATTCTATGTTTTATATATAGGCTAAAATGAGTTTGACTTTGTATTTTGTTGTTGCATTCAAGCAATTGACACCGAATTGCCGCTAATGCGAAAGTGAAGTAAAATGCGCACAGGCTTTTAAGCGATTTAAAAACGAAGGAAAGCGACGAAAAGATGGGAAATTCAAACAAACTAAAAACAAACAATTGCTTTACGCCAAATTGCCGCTATTTAAAAGTGAAAGTAAAATGTGCACGCAGCTTTACAAGCTATTTAAAAGCAAAGGAAAGCGAGGAAAAGAGGGAACGCACCCACCCCCGCCCCCACGGTGATACCGGTATTACCGGTGTTGTCACACGTCGATTAACCGGTGGGAAAATGTCCTCACCGTCACAACCCTATAGTGTGATACTCATTGACAGAAGATTGCACACCGCCCTTAAAGTATCACGTTATAGTGCAATTGTAATTATTTATGCTAATTAACTAATATCAATCCTCAATGGCATGTATTAGAAAAGCAATGTTTAAAAAAGGTATTTGATCCAGTTTGCTTGAATAAAATGCTAATTATTTTAGGTTCTTTCTTTCTTTCTTACTTATTATTAATTTAATAAGTGATATGAATGTTACACATTAATAATGGATAATGAAAAAAGCATGAACAACATGATAACTGTAATATTCTCTCTAGTGGCTGCATTTATTGTATTCATATGCATAAATTAAATCCATTCCATTGTTGTACATTGTTTGTTCCTGGCGCATTTATGTTACAGTATTTTGCATAACACAAATAATTTGTATGGCTTAAAATGAGACAAATGTGGACCATAATTTGCTGGGAGAAAATGCTTTAAGACAGTTCTCCTTAGCCAACAAGCATGTCCTTGTGTAGCATGAAGACTTTTTCATTGAAGAAAAAAAGGTATAAAACATCACATTGTTTTTGAAAGACTGAAAAATTGAAGACACGAATAATGTGCTCATCCTTCCACTCGCTCCCTCGTCTCTGTTTCTTATTCTTATTAATCTTATTCTTCATCCTTGTTTGTAAAAAAAAAAAGAAAAGCAGTATTGTGTTGCAGGTGAATTAAAGCGATTCAGAGCCTTTCATAAACTGCAACCACCTTTATTTATATTGTATATCAGTATCAGTGTTGCAGAAGACCCTTCAATCTTGGCTCACCTGAGCAACCAGGCAGACAAATGTTCCATAACACATGCAGAAAATTAGCACTCTTAAAGAGGCAGCAGCTTTTATTAGTTCAGCCTTTGTTGTGTGTTGAGCCACCCACTGAATGCTTCAAAACAACAGGAAGGAAGCTTATTTACCTTTATAAAGAAAACAACACTTGTGGCTGTATAATATCGAGTAATTACGTCCACACTCATGTGAGTCATAAAACTTTATTTTCATGTTATAATTAAGCTGAAGTGTGACAGTTTTTTTTATGTGAAAATGCTTTCTTCTTCATTTTAAGTTGCAGTGTCCTTGAAGAGAATAAGAGCAAGAGTATTGCTGTGGTTCAGTAATAAAATAAATATTGATTTATTGCTAATTAATTCTTTGGTAAAGCCGAGATTTTCTCCACGGTTTACATCCTTGCATCTGCACTCTTTAAATCCGAATTTAAGTCTCAAATGTGGAATCCTTTCTACATGCCCTCTGGCACAGGACAACAGGGTTCATTTTGTGTGAAAAGATAGTAGATGGGAGTCATTCACATCTGGCTCGTTTCATAAAATGCTTTGATGCACACTGGCCATCGGAGAGCGACCCACAGCGCTTGACATGAGCATACAGCCAGAAGTGAGACTGCCTACAAACCTATATAGTGGGGAACCGTCCAGTGCTTATAAACCCAAGATGAGTGCCAAATATTTGAAGTGATGCTATTTGACTTTCAAAACTGGTCTGCCACATTAATGATTCATGGGAGTGTAGTATGAATCGCAGACGTGATTGCAACAGAGGAAGGATTTACTTGTTTTTCATGCATGTGGCTTGAAGTGCTGCTACATCTCAAAAACCTTCGAAAACAGCTTCTTCAGTTTGCAAGTCAAAAACAAGGACAACACAAATTTAACAAGCAGACATTTATTATAAAAAGTTGATTGGTGATTCAAATATGTTTTTGTGCTAAAAAAATTATTTAAGAAATCAGAAAGAAAAATATTATTTTGGAATACCGCAGAGATTTGTATTCAGTTCAGCTTTTTTTGCATGTAGGAATGGTGTTTTTGTCCTCTTGAAGCAATGTTTAGTCATGAATTATTGAATACATCCATAGGGCACTGTGCTATTTCTTTTGCTAATTTTCCTCCAATCTTGTTTTTTTTTCCCCTGACATTGTGATTTCTAATTTCTTTTAGATGTGTCATTTAAATGTCAGCTTGTTCAGAAACGTCCCCCCAGTGCAATAATCCACTGTATTTCCCCTCTCATTGTTAAGATTATACCTCCAGTGGGCCAAATCTGTAGAGACCCACTTGAGAGCCAGAGAATGTGTAATTAAAGCAAGACCGAGACTATCGATTTACAGCTTATAGGATTCCTGTCATGTGTTTGCCCTAGACATCAATTTAGGGGCGTGCTTGTGTGTGCACACAGACAAGGGTAGCCGATCACAACGTGCTGTTTTGTTAGATCGCTGGCTAATGTGTGTTAGTAGCTTAAGCCCTCCCAGTCTCAAATCTATTCAGTCCCAGCCAGGCACATACCATGATTTAGTAACCCGTTTTTCAATATAATGTTTGGGGAGAAGTGTGTTTTTAAATGCCTCACCACAGACTAATGAAGCTGTAAATGTGGTTTTGCCTGTGCATGTGTTTTAGACTGTCATTTGTGCCGGATCAGCACGTCTGCTAACAGCAAAGGCGTTATTAGTGGCATTTGACGCACTTCATTTGTCTGGACGCACCACTGCCCACCCACTTTTTCATCAGCATCTTTCTTTGTTTTTCTGTCGCATCTTTTGGTACAATGGTACAGTGATGGTATCAAATGGTAATATTTCCTAGTCGTTTTTTTCCGCCTTGCGTTTTTATTGATTGCCATTTGTAGGCTGTATGTACAATTTACGGTCACCTTTTATTCTAAGGTCATTCTGAGTTGGTAGAATAGACATACTTAAGTGTGCTATACAGTAAATTTCACCTTCTCACAAACTTGCTCTGAATGGTGGTCAACCTCATTTTACATAAATTACCTAATTTCTGAAAATAATCATTCTTGGCATAAAATAAAATTGTAGATTTGTACTTTATTTTTATTATTCTAATTTATTATACTTATTTTTTTCCATATTTTCATATACAATACTGTTAAAAAGTTTGGGATGATTACATAAATTTTTTTTGGTATTTTCAAGTTTTTGTTTACCAAGTTTATTTGATCAAAAATACAATAAGCACAGTAATGTTGTGAAGTAGAGAGAAAGAATCTGAATCTGTGTAGGCTTTTTTCAAAGAAGGGTATGTATCCAAAATCATGGTAATACCATGATACGTTTTTCTTTGAGTGATAAGTCTTTCTTATTTATGTCAATGTTAAAGTACCCATCCTTTTATTACCTCCTCTTAGTGAGATTGTGTGGTGTAATATTGTTTCTGATTGTATTATACTGTATTGCCATCAAAATGTGTATAACCTTCCCGCCAGCTAATTTTCCTGCTGTCATGAGTCTGTGGTGCTTGCTCTCTCTTTCTTGTGTTGTCTTCATTTTCATCCCTTCATTCTGCCATATTTCTTCATCTTGCCCCAGCGCTCTGTTGATCTCTGTCCATTTCTATCCATCTCACTCTGATTTGTATCAGATTTATTCTCTTATGGGTTGAGTGGTGAAGTGAAGTGGAGACACAGGAGAGTTTTATTGATATAAATGGCAGCTCTCTCCTCATGCCTTACAGAGCAGCCGTCTCCCATGGAATATGAAACACTCACACAGTGGATTCGCCTTTCACTTTAATCTTCTTCCCCTGCCTGAATGAATGTAACTGTTGCAATTTTCTACCTCTCATCAATTTATTTATTTTATATAATTCTAGGTATAATTAATGGCAATTTTAATCAACTGCTCACCTCACTTTGGGTCAAAAAAGTAATTGAAGGATAAACTGTTTGAATAATTAAAATCACGCACTAACAATTCAAAGCTGTAAAAGCAGTTTAAATACAATTTACACTTCTGTCCAAGAAGGATCACTGCTCATGACATCAAGTCTTTCCCCTCAGCCAAATAGTATTGAGTGTGTATTGATTTGGTGTTATTAGCTTAATTGGTGCAAAGCACCATGGAGACATATTACTAAAGCTTAGCTGTGGTCCACACCGGTTTTCAGCATGTTTTAATTATTTTCTCTCATTCTGCTGTACTGCTTAGGGGGGAAAAAATCCTGTTTATAGATTTTTTTGTCAACTCTGTTTCAACCCACCACATTTATTTCTCTGTGTCCATAAGCACGACTTCTGGTAATGTGGTATGTTTTATGAATTTTGATTGCCTAGTAATTTGATTGGAGCTCAAGATGTGCTGAAACCCTTTTCCATGTTTGTTTTCATATTATTTGTTTTTCATTTGTTTTCAAGCTATTTTAACATTGAGTTTATAAGTTTGATTGTTCAATTGTGTGCAAATGATATTTCTTTATTTAGATTAAAACTTGCTGCATTATGAGTCATTAGAACAGTCACATTTTTCCTCCGTTGCAACAGTTTTTTTTGTGTGTGAAACTGAAGTATACTTAATTGTATTGAATGTGCACTTTTACTTTCATCTTCACATTCTGTTTAAAAAAAAAAAACTGTACTTGAGGATATAATATTAATGTAATCAAAGACCTCCTAAGTGTACTTAAAGATAGTACAATTTTATACATAAATACACTTTTCAAACCTTAAAAAATGTACTTTGTAATGTCAAATTAAATGTTTTACTTTAAAGTACATTTTAAATCCTTTTGTATTTATATTTCTTTATGCTTTAAAGATGTACATACTGTGATGTGTTGACTAACATACTAAAGCATACAGTATGTGAAGTTGATTATAATTTTACCTACATTGTTCAATATATTTTTTTTATATAGAATACTAAAAGGCAACTTCATTAAATACAGTAATCATACATATCAATGTCAATATAAATTACATTAAATATATTTTAAGTTTACAGTTAATGCTTATCGCAACATCCCACAGTAAACTTAAACCATAGTGTATTGCAGACAATAACTGACAGTTAAGACAATAAAGATTGCTTATTATGTCCTACTTGATGTAAGGTCCCAAAAGTTCAGCTAATTGCATTTAATATAAATGTATTAAACTATAATACATTTTCGGTTACACTTTATTTTAAGGTGTCCTTTTTACAGTGCAAATATACATTTAAGTACTGAGTAATATTAATTAACTACATGTACTTACTGTATGGTTAGGGTTGGGATGAGGGTTTGATTTAGGGTTAGTTAGTTGCATGCAATTATACATAATTAATGTGTTTTGATAGTAGTAATGTACCGGGTACAAGGACACCGTAAAATAAAGTGTTACCACATTTTCTTTTAATTGCAATTTACGTACAGTTAAGTGTCCATAAACACTCGGTCAGTATGCACTTCGGTATTTTCTTTTAAAATAGATTTCCTTAAGTACTTTTTAAAAGTATGCAAAGGTATACTCCTTTTTCCCAAGGGTTGCAGTGCATGCTGGATTATCTTCTCATGTCTTTCTCATCGAAAATGATGTACAGTTTGTATAGTATGTAAGAGAAATGTAGCACCTCCCCTTAGCTGCGCTCAGTCCCTCTTTAAATGATAAAGAGTCGCCAGACAAATTGATTAGCATTGCAATTTCCTGTCAGGTTAGGACATCAGAATTAATCAGGCTCCCTCATACAAAGCTAAATATGACTGGGAGGTTTCACCATGATAAACTCTTAAATTTCTCCCCCTCTCCCCACCTCTCAGTGAAGGGACATTAGCGAGGCAGTTAATCAAAATCACATTAGCATATAGTACAGGCACCCTTCGATTATAGTAACCCAGCCCCGCAGGAGCAGCGTGGACAGAATGCTGAAGAGATCCCAGCGTTCCTGCTAATGGGATCAGGACGTTTGGGTTTTAGATGGATTCAGGTCAAAACTAAGCTGGTCATTATACCCACATAGGCACACACATCTGCATCAGGTTGTTAAAGTGCATTTTTGTAGCATAAATAACAATTATGTTTTCTTGTTCAGTGGCAAATGTGTCAATAAAATGGAGACAAAGTGGATCAATGGAGTGAGACTGTTAAGACCATCCTGATTCCCCACAGATTGGTTTTTCAGGCTTTGTGTGTGGCACCGTCGATTGACAGGTTTCACTGACCTCTGTTTACCTCTGAGAGTGCTGGGGACAACTAGGACTGTCAATATTAGCCTGTTGGCACATGTGATTTCTTTACATTTGTTTAACACTAGTTAAAGTGATAGTTCACCCAAAAATAAAGAATTCTGTCATTATTTCATTCCAAACACATAAAACGTAATCTTTGAAATGCGAATTAAGAAATTTTTAACAAAACGTAAAACAACTCCATCTGAATTGAGCAGTTTAATTTGTCTTGTGAAGAGATGCGATCACTTTATATGATGAACAGATTTAAATTAGGCTTATACTCACAAATAAACAGACATGTAACTCATTAGAAATGAAAAATACTGAAATATGTACATCGCGCTCACATTTTTAATGTTCCATTTTTACCACATGTGATGTACTCTATTTATGTAGAATTTTTGTGACAATCATTTTGTAGGTAAATAATTAAATCTGTTCATCATATTAAGCGATTATATCTCTTCACATGACTTGGATTGAACAGCTTGATTCATATGGATTCATTTTACAACACCTTTATGGTCTTTTTGGATCTTTTAAGTTTTGGTTACCTGTACTTTCAGTGGAGTGACAGAAACTTCTCGGATTTAATTGAAAAAAAAAAAAAACAAAGTCTTATGGTTTTGGAATGACATGAAGATGAAAAAATAATGAGTTGGGTGAACTATCACTTTAACATATTTATTCAGCTTGACATTGTATTTTCTGTGATTTTCTAAAAAGTGGTGAGATTATTTGGTGCTGATTGAAACTGAGCTGTAGTGCATCAGTTTGCATAGTTTGTATGGTGAAATCAAATAATTAAATTAATTTAAAAAGAAATAATTAACAAAATGCAAACAGCAGAGTAAAAGGTCAGTGGCAAATACTGTACACATTCACACTTAAAACTATGTGCATAACGTGTGCATAAAGTTGTTATTATTGAATATGCATGCATGTCCAGGGCATGTTAATGCAGGGAAATATTTGTTTTGTTTTGTATTTGTTAGATGTTTTTGTGTGTAATTGGGATCACTGTTGCATAAGTTTACACTACAGGTGTCATCTACACAAATTACTGAACCTAATAATGGCACGAAGGCCTAGTATTTGTATCTATTTTTTAAGGAAGTTAACTATGAAGAATTGTAATGAGTAATGGATGTTTACAATGGATGTGTTCTTATATTGTTATACTTGTCTCTGCATATTAAGCTGGGATATGAGAAAGTATTTTAGCATCAGAAAAAAATTGTGCACTTCAACTGCTATAACCCTCTTGAAACTCTGGGATTGTGGTGCAGAATACTGCTAGCCTTGACTGTGCTGGACAGAGTTGTATCTGTGGATCAAAGGGGTTCTCCAGAAAGCTGTCGATAAGCACGTCGATAGAGCTGCTGCTGCTTGTTGGGCGATATGTGAGTGTGCAGCCGTCAGCATTTGTGATAAAGGTATGTCCACTAAAAGTCCTGGAGGCTCATACTCTGATTAGAAATTATCTTCCCAAGGACAAACAACTTTTATAGCTAACTTACCAAAAACTCTTCCACACCAGCCGCACATCTTAAGGATTAATGCTATACTGGTGCAGAGAAGTCAAGTTCAGGCACAGATGTTATATGACTGGGTCTGGCCTTGAAGTCAGCATTCCAATTCATCCCAAAAGTGTTTACCAGAGTTCAGGTAAGCAGGGTTATGAGATGTTCAGAAGTGTATTAAGTGCCTTTTTAATTCCATTTCAATTACTGAATTTGAATCGATGTAGCAAAATGTATTCAGAATTGAAAATGTACATTAAAATTCAAAGAAATTCACACTATAGTTCAAATCTCTGAGGTCTGTAAGGTTTTTAAAAATGTTGTTGAAAGAAGTCTGTTATGCTCACAAAGGCTGCATTTCTAGTTCACAAATAGAGTAAATAAAGTAACAATAATATTGTCAAATATTACAATTTAAAATAGCTATTCTCTTTTTTAATGTATTTAAAATCAAATTTATTCCTGTCATTTTCAGCAGTCATTAATCCAGTCTTCAGTCTTGGGTTACTTTTATGGATAGAAAGTTGAAAAGACCAGCATTTATTTATTTATTTATTTATTTATTTTGTAAAAATGTAAGTCTTTTCTGTCAGTTTTCGTCAATTTAAAGAATCCTTGCATAATAAAATTCTTTTTTTTTTAAATTTTTTTTATAATTCTTACTGAACCTAAACCTTTAGTTTACCTTTTATATTATTTACCTAGAAAAGCAAAGGTTGTCAAGACGAACCTTGAATGTTTTGAAAATACTTTTAAAAGCATTTATGTTGAAGGGACAGAAAGAGCAATAGACGGAGAGAGAGAGAGAGACTGCACTACACCTTATTATAGTTATGGATATATTGTACTTGGAATAGTCAAACCATTATTTGTGGGGTGTCCAGATACTTTTAGCCATATAGGCTTCTGATGCATTTAGGTAAATGAGAAAGGAGTAAAGGAAGATGCCTCAATGCCCACTTAGACACGCATGTTCTCACCGCTCACAAGAACATCTGAATTTAGTCGACTGTGAAACTCATCACTCGGACATTATTGACTGAAACTGCCTCCCTAATATAATGTGGTTTGTGCAAAGCTAATGATTATTTCTTTGAGCGTACTGATGCGCATCTGAGAAAATTTCATTTCACTATGTTACACCCGCACCAAGAAAATGATTTACATTATTAGATAAATATGCTAATCTAATCTCATCCGCTCCCTGTGGTTCTTCCATAACTTCATTTTCCCAGGAGGAATTGCATTGCAGTCAGGATGAGTTGAACTGGGCACAGAGTACATGTGGAGCTAGCTCTTATTTTGTCTTCATAAAGAAATAAACACATGAATTTGTGCTCTGAGACCTCAGCTTTGCTCTTCAAATTAAACTTGATGTTGACTGTGCATCTCTGTTTTGTTATTGTAGTTTATCCCACTGTCAGTCAGTTTACTATTATTCGCTGAGTTTGTTTGAGAGTGTCTCTAATCGTCAGGGAGTGCATCAGTCTGAACTCATCATCTTTTGAGTCTGTGCTGACCTCTGGCTCATACTGCCTGAGAGAACGTCTTGAGTTCATCTTTTTCTTACAGTTAAATTCATCTATCAGAGCAGTGTGGGTGTTATTCTGATGCATCTTAGAATTATAGAACAATCAGAGTGAGGTCTTCAGATAATATTTGCTGGTGGCAGTTTTTTCTTGTTCTGTTATAATTGTATTCGTTTTTAAATGTTATATTCTTAATCTGAGGATTTATGCTGTCAGTGTGCTAAAACTCTTTGAAGATGCAGGTGATATATATCTTTATATATTTTTTTTTTTTACAAAGATTCTGTTTCTGAATTCATCCTCTTCACAACTAGACCACAAGCACCACTTCTGTAACAATATTGTAAAATCATATTATAATTAAAAATAATTTTCTATTTTTATATATTTTAAAATGTAATGTATTGTAATGTAACTGATAAATTTTTTCAGGATTCTTTGAATAGAAAGATCAAAAGAAGAGCCTTTATTAGAAATATAAATGTATGTAACAATGTGATCAATTAAATGCATCCTTGCTACATGAAAATATTATAATTTTTTTTTAAATGCTCCAAATGGTTGTGTTTGATGCATACAAATCATTGAATTTTTGTGTTATGAATCGATTCATTGTTTGAATTATTCACAAAAGTTAATTTTAGCGCTAATTTTAAACTTTTTCCACTGAAGTTTAAATCAGAGACACTATTAAAACATCTGTCTTAATATTTTCATAAGGATGGATCACTAAACTAGCCTAATGATTGTCTGTAGGTAGTGTAATGAGCAGATTAGAGTGCATTAAAATAATCTTGATATTCCCAATGTGTTGTTTATTTTACACCAGTGCCTTTACCAAACCTCTGTGAGTATTTTGCTGTGTGAACAAGAGGAAGCCAGGGCTTTATGAGCAGTGAATGAAAAGCCCTGTGGGCACAGTAGTCTTCCGGGGTAGCGAGGAGATGAGACGGACTGTGTTTCCCATGAGGCTGTGCTATCTCTAGCAGTCAGCCAAACAGTTAGAATGGGTCATTCAGTTTATTCAGACACATGCTGACAAAGCCAGGAACGCACGCTCACACAAAAACACTGTTCAAACAAACCCACTCTGTCACATACATTTCCCTAGTCACACACCAACAAGCCTTGCGGTGTTGGGTTAAGCTCTGGCCTTAAATAGGACTTTTTTTTTCCCCCTGACAGTCTCAGATCCAATATGGCTTCCACAGATGAGGGACTAGGCCTCAATTTGCAGAGCCACAAATGCTGTATGCTGATGAAGAGATATCTCAAATGAGATTCACAGCTGTCTTTTTCCCATTCCTTCAGAGAAGGCCGTACAATAGTGAAATCCAGTGAGAGACATGGCATTCACTCTTATGATTATAGATAGAGTTCAGGCAACAATGGGCTGCAGACACTGATTCGAGGTGTCAGAGAAGGTGAGAAGGTCTTCATAAATCTTCTTTTATACTCTGAAAATTACTCAAAAGACTGAAGAATGAGAGTGAGAGAAATCAGTCTGGCTGCTATTGATTTGTAGTTGGGTTCCCAGACATTTAGAGATGTATAATTTATGGAGCTGTCTTGGGAAAGCTGTGTGATCTGGGATGAAACTTGAAAATGTTTCAATGGGCTTCGGTTTTGGTTAACAATAAGGCTAGCGGAGATGTCTTACTGAATGTGTGTTTGTGTGATGGGGCTTGTCAAGAGAAAAGAAACTCCATGTAGAAAGCATCATTTTATAGCAAGAAAAGAAGATGAAAATGTTACTAATCTAAATAGTTTTGCAAATTTTTTTATCTGTATTTATTTATGAAAACTCATTGTTCTCTTCATTGTACATCACATGACATTTATAGCATTTGTTTGTCTTCTAATCATTTTGTTTTTTGGAGTTAAGTGAATGGTCCAACAATTATTTTAAAAAAATAGATTAATAAATTCTTGTGTTATTATAATTGATTGTATTATTGTAAATGTTTAAGTTTTTTCATATGGTTTATTTAAATATGGCATTGGTGGTACATTTTTTTAATATTTGTGTAAAAGTTTTACATTGATAATTACAATTTACAAAAATGTTATCATTTATTTAGTCAGACTTATTTTTTGTTGTTTTATTTTTTTTAAATTTGAAAGAAAGGAATGACTTTTTATTCAAGATGTGTTAAATTGATCAAATGTGACAAAGACATTTACAGTATTACAAAAAAAATATTTTAAATAAACGCTCAATTTTTTCTAACTACAGCATTTTAATATATTTGTATAGTTATTGTAGTTTTCTAATAACTTTCTATTCACCAAAAAAATCCTGAAAAAGGAGAATGTCCGGCCATCTGTTTGTGACCTCAAGCTGAAGCGAACTTGGGTTCTGCAGCAGGACAATGATCCAAAACACACCAGCAAGTCCACCTCTGAATGGCTGAAGAAAAACAAAATGAAGACTTTGGAGTGGCCTAGTCAAAGTCCTGACCTGAATCCTATTGAGATGCTGTGGCATGACCTTAAAAAGGCGGTTCATGCTCGAAAACCCTCCAATGTGGCTGAATTACAACAACTCTGCATAGATGAGTGGACTCCACAGCGCTGTAACAGACTCATAGCAAGTTATCGCAAATGCTTGATTGCAGTTGTTGCTGCTAAGGGTGGCCCAACCAGTTATTAAGGTTGATTGGCCCAAACACTTTTTCACACAGGGCCATGTAGTTTTGGATTTTGTTATCTTTGACTAATATTTAAATTTGTTTGATGATCTGAAACATTAAAGTATGACAAACATGCAAAAAAAATAAGAAATCAGGAAGGGGGCCAACACTTTTTCACACCACTGTTTTAATCTGCACGTTTTCAACATTATTGATAAAAAAAAATTCTTGAGCACCAAATGATTCCTGAAGGGTCATGTGACTCTGAAGACTGGAGTAAAGGCTACAGAAAATTTAGCTTTAACATCACAGAAATAAATTGTGTTATTTTAAACTATAATATTTCACAATATTAATGTTTTTACTGTATTTTTGATCAGTAGTTCTTTCCAAAAACATAAAAAAAATTCTACACACCCCAAACCTTTTAATAGTATTGTATGTACAGAGGATATTGACATCATCTTAGAAATGTAATTTTGTATGAAAATGTGTCATTGTGTTGGGTATTTCAAAGGTTGGAACACTATATTGACCAATCAGCATCCCGGAATACGCCTTTTAGCATTAGTTGATATGTTATTTCTCAGACATCTTTCTGTGTTGCTTTCACTCATAGGTCGACTGACGTGTCCACCAGAGAAGTTTGACTGTGGCGACTCGACGAGCAAATGTGTGTCATTGTCATGGCGCTGCGATGGTGAACAGGACTGTGAAAATGGAGCAGATGAGGAGCAGTGTGCTGCAGGTGAGTCCAGGGTGGAAAGATAAAGAAAGAGGAAATCGCTAAACATAGGTCCTGTCTGGATAATGCACAATCAGGCTTCAGTGAGGTGTGCGTGAACTTAATGGAGTGCAGTGGAGGTAGTGATGTGTGTGTGTGTGTGTGTGTGTGAAGCACATGAAACACATCGATGTTTGATGTTATTGTAGCTGATGGTCCTTTCATCATGTCCTCCTGATGCGCAGGGTAGATATTACAGAGGTCTCTGGATCTTAAAAAAGTGGGCTGATTTTTATGTTTAGACCCCCAACAGTTAGTTCTTGCATTGATTGATTGTCACAGTGGGTGAGAACGAGAATGTGTGTTAGGACTATAAATTAAATAGAAATTCTGCTTACACGCGCACTTTCTCGCACTCCTTTCCTCTTGCTCTCAAACACACAATAATCCGGCTGCCAAATACAGGTATTTCAATTTACTATTAGATTATAAACCAGTATTGATTTTACTTTGCTCTTTGACATGCAACCTATACAAGCAGTGATTCTACAACTACCTCTTTTATGGAAAGATTATGTATTATACGTTTGGCCTTTTAAAGCCCTTCAGGATCTTTATCATTATAACAAACTCCTGATGTACTGCTCAAGGGCTCATGGATAAAAGCAAACTCAGCATTTTAAATCCACGGCAGAGCAGCTGAGAATTTGCTGGTTTGTTTAATATGTCTAAATAGTTTCTGTACTGCAGACTTAGTCACCTGTTGATTATTATTAATATAACAGTACTAGGTATATTGCTGTTTTGCCCCTTTTCCATGATTCATGTCTATATTGTATGTGTGTGGCATGCAGAGCGATCTAGTTTGTGTGTGTGTGTGTGTGTGTGGGGTGTGTTGGGTGTGTGGTGTGGTGTGTGTGTTTGGTTGTTGTGTGGTGTGTGTGTTGTGTAATGGTCAAGTATTACAATGAACTATTAGCAATTCCCAAAAATAAATATTTGCATGCATACTCTACTTTTCAAAAGTTTGGGATCAGTAAAAGATTTCTTTTAATTAATACTGTTATTCAGCAAGGATACATTAAAGGTGCAATAGGTGATTGTCTTCAGAAACATTTTTTGTTATGCTGGTTGAAAGTCTCTTCACATCCCGATGACAATCATTAAGTTAAGTGGTCAATTTAATTGGTCGTATTTAGATTTCTGTGAAGGCGTAGGATCAAGAAATGTCGTCCCATCAAACGCTTAGTCGAGCGTTTTATATGCTTTCCTACCTGCTGTCAACGTAGGTATTATGCACGCTGTGCATACAGAGCGAGAATGGCAGACAAACATCAACAACCCGATCTTCCTTACTGGTGTTGTAGTACTTTTAAAGTTTTCTCACCGGTGAATGACACATGATGTAGCCCAGCGGTTAATCCAGTCCTCGCGCCAGCTCATTAGAAGTGAGCTATGTGCATGAACTGTTCCGATCGATATGATCCCTACACAGTGTTCATTGCTCCCTACTCCCTGAGCAGGGGAAATCCGTTGAAGTTTACTTCACTTCGGAACATGGGCTGGAATTGTGAACCGCTGATGTAGCCTATTGTAGTACTGTTGTCTCGGTATTCTGGTCTGGTGAGTGTAAATGCGTTCTGGGGGCGTGGCTTTGGACGGCGATTGCAGGAAGGGTGGGACGTTCGCTTTCAGTGCTATCAGGCTAAAGTTAGCATTTTCCAAGATCATCTACTGCACCTTTAAATTGATCAAAACTTGCAGTACATTTATAATGTTACAAAAAAATCAGTAAGTTTAATATTTAGACACACTCCCATAGTGGGACTGTCATTTTTCAGTAAATGATGAAGAAACTTTTTAAGAGTGAGACTTTTTAATGACCAATTTATTTATAAATGAATTCCAGGATTTTTAATAAAATTAAGTCATTTGAAATTTTTATATGAAAAAATTGAATTATCATCAAGTCAGAACAAAATGAAGAAGTTTCAATTTGATGCTTTTAGTGCGAAACATTTAAGGGTGTTAAACATTGAAATAATATCAGTTTTTATAAATGCAATTAAATCAATCAATTAATTGCGTAGTTTCAATTTTCTTCATGAAATTCAATGTTTTTTTATCTTGAAGATTTGTGCATCTAAAATTAGTTAGACATCAGAAGCTCTCTATAGGTTGGTGTTGCATTGTCAATTCAAATGCAAAAAATGTATGTGTGTTACTTTACATTTCAAAACCGAAATATATGAGATCATGCCCTAAAGCAGTGTTTCCCAACCGGGGTGCCGCAGCACCCTGGGGTGCCGTCTGTCGAGAGCAGGGGTGCCGTGTAAAAAAATCATTTTTTTTTTTTTAAATTGCTAAAATGTTCAAAAAAGCATCTATTATATAATATCCATTTCTGATGTCGCCAATAATTAGAGATGCACCGAAATTTCGGCTGCCGAAAATTAGTTCACCGCTCAGGTTTCACTTTCACGTGGTGTGACGCTCTGCGTATTACCCGTTATCCCCCTCTATGCGTGTGCGCTCCGCTCAGTCGCTCCACTCGTAGACTGTTCATGCGAATCGGAACAGCAAAGTCCACTCAAAAATCGAGCCGACAGGAAACATCGATGTAGTACAGTATTGTTTCTGTCTGCAATAGCCCTACTGTGTTGTAACATGGTGTGGTATATGGGCAACTCTGGTAACGCTGCCCTCTCATTCATTTATCTGCTAACCGCTATGTTATGCTCACGTGTTCTGATAATAATAGCTTTCTAGGACTAAACATTATTTGGATAATTGGTAAAAAAAAAAAAAAAAGTTAAATATCTTAACCCTACTGTTAGACCTACCTGAAAAACTAAAAAGCAATTTATTTAATTCGAAGGCCTGTCGTTATTTTTTATTTGTGCTTTCATTATTAATTTCTTTATTTGTTCTTATTTTATTACTGACTGCTTACTTGTCATTTTTTATTCAATTCAAAGTTTGAAATCAAGCTATCTCGTGCTACTGCACCAAAATTACCCCACTGTAAAATTAAAAAAACACTGAGTGAGCAAAAATTTGTGAGATAGCTAGTTATAATGGTAATTAAATAATGTTTACATATGTATAAAAGCTTACATTAAAATCTGTCATATAAATTGGTCTCTTCATTAGAAATTAGCCTACTGATTATCACCATTGATGGACAATTTTTTTATAATATTAAAAATATCTGTATGACATTATATTCTGCAGTTCTTCCCTGTTGTACCGAATATCTATACTTTTCAAATTATCATATCGAAGTTAGAAATTCAAATATTGTGACAAAATTAATTTTGTAGGGTGCCACAAGTTTGTTAAAATTTCCAAAGGGTGCCGCGACTAAAAAAAAGTTGGGAAACACTGCCCTACAGGATGTAAAGAGATTATTGTGTTTCTGTGTTGACCATTATCTACAAAATGCATATTTCACAATTGAATTGCCCTGTTGTGTTCATAATATGTAATTATCGTGCCTATTATCCAGCCTTGACACGTGTGCTTTTCATTTCTCCAAACACAGCCGAGCGAAATCTCTTGTCCTTCTGTCACTACGGGCTTACGCTTTCTCTTATACTTAATCATGTAATAATGAAATACAGGACACGTCTTTCAACTCTACCTCGATCTTTTATGGTTTTTCATTTTCTGACTATTAGCACTTTGATTAGCACCGTGACAGCGCTTGTTTATCTCTGTGGATGTATAGCAGTGATTTGCGTGTTGCACGGTCTTGCGCTGAACTGAAAAATAAGAGCATTAACATCACTGTAATATTTCACCGTGCTGCTGATTATAATTGATTTCCTGCTTGATGTCTGGTCCTGATACTTCTATTTTTTTATTATAGAATAACCTGCAGGACTGCTCCTTTTGATTTTATAATTGAAGATGTTAAGGCACGGTCCATGAATACATATTACTCTTAATGCTATACAGCCCATAACTTTTGAAGAATCATGTTTCACAAAAAATTACATTTCAAATCCTTTTCAAATCAGTCACCTCTACATGAACCAGAAGCTCATCAGTCAGGTGTGACACAGAGGATAGAACAGGGAAGATTAGTACTTTTTGGATTTTGTTCATTTATTATGAAAAATGTTTAGCCAAAACCTTTGTGGTTTTGCATCTTTAAAATTATGTATTTGATTTATTGTAAATGCATATAACTACCATTTCTTTACCTCTACCGTTTTTATCACTACATTTGAAAACATTAATATTTTTGTGGAAACCATGATGCATCTTTTTTTTCAGGATTCTTTGAATATAAAAGTCAGAACAACAGCATTTATTTTAAATAGAAATCTTTTGTAACGTTATGAATGTTTTTACTGTAACTCGTTTAATTTAATCTTTGCTAAATAAAAGTGTTAATTCTTGTAATAAAAAAACACTTACTTTTTAAGTGTAGTGTAAATAAATGTATAAACTGAATTTCAGTTAAAATTATGGTTCTAAAACCTAAAATGACATAGTAATTTAAATATTTTTACTTAAATTTTTACACTTTTACACAAACTCATTTTAAGACATTGGTTTTTAATATTTAATAATTATCCTCAGTATAACAATGTGTAATGGTGACAATCAACAAACATTATTATGTAATAAGATGGGTTTAAGATCACTGCACAACAACAACAACATAACAGTAAAAATAAAGTCAGCAAGCAGCAAAACATTAACAGCATAATTTATTCATGCTGCTTCATTGTTCTTCTTAGTACCTTGGATAAAAGCTAATATCCTTTTTACAGAGCATTATACATAATGCTAAAAACATAATACTGTTTTAGTGCTTTCATTTGCTGAATGGGGCAGCAGTGCACTTTTAGTGGGTTTACCAGACTCCACACATACATCTAAAACCTGCTGCATCCACAAAGCCCTTTCCAGTGTACTAAAGGTTGGAAGATTTACATAAAACATATCTTGGGGAGTCACAGACATGAATAATATACCTATTTTTGTAGAAGAAAGGCACTATTTGCCCTCAAACTCAGCTGTGTCCTTTTGCTCTCTCTCTCTCTCTCTCTCTCTCTCTCTCTCTCTCTCTCTCTCTTTCTCTCTCTCTTTTCCCCTCTATTACCTTAATCTCCAGATACACTGCGAAGGAAGCTTTTAAGGATAAATTATTATCGGTAATCTGCATTAAAAATGCACAATCAAAGTGCCTTTTGCTCTTGTGGAAGCTCTATGAAGAAAGTTTAAAATGTTTTCATTACTGAAACTGCGTTTCGGCAGAGAGAGGAACCCCTGCTAAGGCAGAGCTGTGCCGTTTAGCTCATTATGAGGGAGAAGTTTCATGACGCGAGGGGGAAAAAAGCATTCAAGCCTCAAACGTGTGAACTTAAATTGCTGGATGCATATATTCTTAATAATTAATGTGCATTTTGTGTTTAGATGGTGCAGTGCCATATAAACACAAAAACAATTTTGACTTAAAAAATTATTTATGTTATTCACAGTTGTTGAATTTTAAAACTTTAAACTCAAACACAAAAGAAGATATTTTGAAGCTTGGAAGAGCCAGGACATTTAAAAAAATATATATAACTCCAGTTGTATGCGTCTGAAAGAAGAAAGTCATATGCACCTAAGATAGCTTCAGGGTGAGTAAATCATGGGGTAATTTTAATTTTCAGGTGAACTGTGCCTTTAATGCTCTTGCTGAGCCATAATGTTTTAGGTCACCTCTAGAGCACAGGACTGGTGGGAAAATCTGGTGTCAAAATGTGCGTCAATAAATTTGTCCCTCGGTTGATTTGTTAGCACTGCACCTGGACAAGAAAAGCAGATATCTCGCAAGCTGTCAGTTTCCAAAAGTGCCACTAAATGTTCATTTTGGTTACTACTGCACCGAGTAAAGGGTCACAGGGTGTGATTGTCATTCTTGTGGACAGAACAAGATTAAGCTCTCAAACAAAAGAGTGACAACCGTATTTATCTGCAGTGTGTACATGGCAATTAAAAATGGATGACTTCCAGTCACTTTGTCACTGCAAATGTGTAAACATGTCTTTAAGCTATATCTGCTTTTTGTAAGAATAAAGATCTTTTTATTGGTGCCTTTCAGCTCCTTTTATGCTGGAGTGTTTGTTTTATGCTGTAATATAATTGGATTTTAATTATCACCGTTAGATTTGTGTCACGCTATGGGTGATATTACCCTTGAGATCTCTGACTCTATCTCTTTATCTCATTCTATTGGGTCCCCCCCCCCCCCCCCCCCCCCCCCCACTCTGCCTCTCATTGTACATCCATAGAGATTAATGTACCACACAGACCACACAACCACTTGATTCCAGCAGACCCTAATTAGAAGAAATACTAAAACATGCTAAAGCAATAAAAAAGATATTACGATATGAAACTCTAGAGTATGTAGTCTTCTGTATTGGAATATTAACCATTATGAAAATTTTACATATTTCTCCAAACTAATCAATGGTCTCCAAACAGACTCTTAATTTAGCTAAACATTTCTAATTTTACTTCATAATTCAATTCTGCATTCTCTTCATGTAACATTAAAAGACCATAGTGAAAGCCGAACTATTGAACTGAAGATCCTTTTTTATGCATTTCCTTAATTTCTGTAAATATACACCTCATATTTCCGTCCAGAGAATTTCTTTTAAGATATTATATTTTCTGAAGCTTTGAACGATGTGAAATGCTAATGCTAAATTTACACCTGGCATGCGCTTGACTCAATATCTCTGCAAGCCCTTTTATTGCTTGGAGAAGAGTTGCTTTGTCAAAGCTTGCGGTCGAACACTTCCCATCTCCAGGAAGAGATGAACTCCAGAACTGGATGCAGAAATAGATTCTTATTCCCTCTCCTCTTCCTCTATCCGATCCACACACCTCTTCTTTGTCTTCTTCCGCTTCTTACTCTTTTCACCAGGGTGCTCATTATTTGCTTGCTCTAAATATATTCACATATGACTTTTATGACTTTTATGCATTGCGAAGTCATGATAGTTGTGTGGGAAATTTGGTAAATTGAATCTCCTGTGCTGTGTGTATCACTATCACTTTGGGTATATGGCGCTGTGTTTTGAGAACTTTATGATCTGTCTTAAAAGCAACAACTTTGGAATAAATTAAATTTTGAAATATATTTAAATAGGAAAGTTATTTTAAATTGTAATATTTCCTATTACCCTTCGTACTGTCCCTTACTGACCCCTAACTTTTGAACAGCCGTGTATACACTGTAAGTTTGACCTACATTCAATATTTATAACCGAATTGCTCATTGAAAATCAAACAGAAATGTGAGGTTGCATTTGCCGCTCACTCAGGGTAGGTAGGTCACCAGTTGTTGTGTGTATAGCTGCTAGCCGAACTTGAGCGTGTTACTATGTAGGTACTCACTGTGGTGCTCCTTCTCGGTTAACGAGTGTTGGGCCACACATCAGAGCCTTTTCAGCAATTAAGATCGAATGGACAGTTGCGTCAAGCACTGAGTCGTGTCATGTCATCATTGCCTTTGAATGACTGAGATCAATAAGATAACGAGGGAAGCGGGTGACACCCATAAGCCGAATGTGGAGGATTTGAAGTGCACAGAACAGATAAAAATATTTAAAGCAAGGATGAAATACCAGAAAAGAGGAAAAGAAAACCGGATGAACCAGTCTGGAGTTAGTGGTGAAGAGGTTATGTGTGGGAGCAATTTGTTTGCGTTTTTTAGTGCGTTATTTTTTGCTGTGCTCTGGTAAGACGACAAGCAAACATCCTTCTCTGTCCTATATATAGTATAGATTATATAAGAACATCGGTACACTAGTAATTTACATCATTGGTAGCTATCTATCTGTCTACGAGCTTCATGGTCTGTCTGTCTTTAATATCTTACTCACTATTTATTTGTAATTATTTGTATTTCTTTTTATATATATATACACATTATAGTTTTCACTTATCCTCACCAAATCTTATTTTTAATCGGGAAAAAAATAAAAAAAAAAAATAAAACTATCATATGGTGAAATATTGCTTTCTAATCTATATTAAAATTGAATTAGTAAATTTCTATACGATTTAGTGGTATAAGTCATTTATTCCCCGTTTTCATGGCCAAAGCTAAATTTCAAAGATTTTTTTCAAGATTCTTGTGAATAAGGAAATTCCCACAAGAACACAACATTTTATTTCAAATTATCAACTTTTTGTTACATGAAAATATTGTCAGATAAAGGTCATGGGACAAACATCGTGAGTACCATTTATTTTTTGCTACATTTGCAAGTACTGACGGTGGGTGGGATTCATGTCATTTTGCTTTGATGCAACAGTGTACAAGAAAAAAAAATCGTACTGCCCCCGAATTTTAACATTATGTAAATATTTGATGAAATAATTCATTTCACCTTAATATTTTTTATTTATAAATATCATAGTAATATCGTTTTAATTTGATGTACTTTTATTTTATTTCTTTTTTTGGAATATATAATTTCCTTTATAAATACACTTGGCATCTTGGATGATTTATCTCAGAATGCTTGTTGCAGTGAATTTTGAGCATGCCTTGTCTATTAAGGTTGTCTTTTTAGGCAGCTCACTAGGATTTGGGAGCTTCTGTCTTTCTCGCTTCTTTGCTTTTCTTTCCATTTCCATTCCCAGGCTTTAGCTCTTCTCTGGGTGCTGTGAAAATTCTCATCACTGAAAAACACAACCTATCACCACCTACAACACTCAGCCTCTGCTGTACCACAGAGGAGGGCCGTAATAAAGAAGTATTACAATATCTGCTGAAGCATTTCCTCAAGGGAGATTGAGAGGGGCTAGATGCTACCCAAGAATATCTATTAATCTGATTATATCAGTATCCGCAGGATTATTACTGACAGCTAATGTGATTACGGCAAATATTAAATCTGTTTTCATGCATTCATGTAAAATTATAATTACAGCACTGGCAGAAAGTGTAAGCTGCACTGAGTTTTAGATATTTATTCATGTGATGTTGTTCTTGGTGTTCATTTATTTCCTGCGTGACATTGAAGCTAATGAATTCTGAGATGTGCTGTCTGATATGTGCTAGTCCCCTGATTGAAGCAAGCAGGAACTGAACATGATTCCCAGTGAAATTAATGAATCATTTGCTTTTTGATAATGCCAGAATGAATGTTTGGTTCATTTCATATCAACAAATCTGATGCGTTTTATTCTGTTCTGGAATATTTTGTGTACACAGGATATGCCGTCTATACAGGGAAGCTTTTGCCCTTTTGTGCTTTATGTGGGTGGGAATAGTGGCTGTACTCAGTCAGCACACAGTTGCATAGGCTGAGGTGTTTGCACCCGTGTAATGCCAAGCGTTATGCTCAACCTCTTCTATCCCCTGACAATAGCCTGATATTTCTCTTTCATCTGCACTGCCATTTGCTAATCCACCCAGAGGTAATGCCCCCCTACCCCTGGTCAACATATAGCCGCACTTCAGCAGGTGTGAAAATGTCTTTCCTTTCACCGTAAACAGCTGAAGGCTTGGTGCAGAGAGGTTTGTCCAGAGCGCTCTGCTCTAAATGAATTTGTTGCACAGAGGGGTCAATCATTTTCCAAACTGTATAATAGAGATTCAGACCATTTCAGCTGCTTTCTCAGGCATTTCTGCACTATGAAAAGGAACTTGCACTTGTTAACTTGTGGAGCGCTTTATGATTTTCTTGAGCCAGGTTGGGTTATCTGACCAATAAAACTAAATGTATTGGTATTAACCAATTTATATTGGCCAATTCAGTCAAATTAACTCATTTCTTTGAGTTGGGGAAAACTAGTAGATGCTAATACATTAAGCACATTTTAGATTATGAAATCAAATCAAAACAGTAGTTTTTTTGGCTTTTAGTTGATTTATATACCCCTAAATTCACTTTCAGCAGGTCATGTGCTTTTCAAATTTGGCAGATGCTAAATTTACATTAAGCAAATGAGGATAACGATGCCGTTTACATTTATTGTGCAAATCAATTGTTTGCACAATTGTAGGCCTTTTACCGTAAATACATGTTAAAAACTTTACTCCCACTATTAAATACCCATAAGGCACTTTAATTCTGCTTTTTGAACTTATTCATTCTTTTTCTTAAAAAAATGCTTGGTTTTAATAGCAGAGTTTGTGTGACTAGCCTCTTTTTCTTCTTGGAAAATGGAGCACAAATTTTGATTACTCATATTGCACTGTATTGGTTTTTGTACAATCAGATGCTTTCTAGAATAAAAAACGGTGGATAACATTAAAGAACATTTAAAAATATAAAAAATAAATATACATAGCATTGACATGCTCCTCGGATGCTCTCATTTCCCGAGTTGTGCTTCCCTTACTCTAAGGCTAATAATTGGATTTCACGATTCTGGGTAATTATTTATCAAAACAATCACGTTAATTTACAAACCACACATAATTTTTCTACTGTAGTCTCTGTCAGTCACTCGATTTTTAGTTAAAATGAACTGTGATTGACTCTTTGAGTGCTGTCTGTCACTGTCTTTAATCAGTTCTGTGAATACTATATGGTATGCCACATGCACTGTAATATGGTTTATATTAAATATTACATTGCAAATGAAAATAGCAACATGATCGTTTTATAAAGTATGCGTTCATGTGTTAAGGGCTAGATTTCTGCTGGAGGAAACAGCTGTGGTGTGATGAGGTGAACGCAGCGAAAACTTTAAGTGTGGGAAACAGATTGCTCCCTTGTGACTTTTGAAACTGTATGTTATGACAAAGCAATGCACAGATACAGATATTATAACAATCTATCGATAAACACACACCTTGTGTCCTATGTTTGAGTCTGCTCACGCTGTGCCGCTGTGGTCTGCGGAATTGAAGAGCGCGCTGAAAGACGGGGAGGAGACGAAAAGTCTGCCGGCGTTTTCATATGAAATTTAAAGAGGACTGACTCTAAGGCGATCACAAATTTGTATACAGTTTATGGAGCTGATCACTATAGCCCCGCTAAAAATGACCTAGTGATGCCCATGCTTCTTACATCCATTCCAGAGAACCAGGACAAATATTTCAATCAATCGCTCAGGCATTTGGCATTCAGGCATCAGTGGCACCAAAATGAGGCACCGAAATCTGCGTTCTGATTCGGTTCTAGTACATACCATATTAGCACCGAGTTTCGGTACCCAACCCTACTTATATCATCTGCAAACTAGTGTGGTTCACTTCACGGCTGTGGCATAACTAGTGCTTATTGGCTATTTAAAAAAGAGATAGTTCCTTCAGTGTATCCAGTCGAAATGTTCTGCTTCAATTGGAAATGTATCAAAACCTTTATTTACAGTGTGATTTCACAGAGTTTTAATGAAACAGTAGTTCACTGCCAGAGTCCTATTACTGGTTTATTTTCCTCATACAAGAAGAGTCATATACCAGAGTTGCCAAACAAAATGTCTTATTCCTTCTAAACTCGTAACTGACGAATGAAATCACACTGAGGGCTTACAGAATTACCAGCCTGAACTAATTCCCTGTCCTCTTCAATTTCTCTTTCTTGCTAGTATATCCTCTTTTCCTTACGCTGTGCCTGCAGGTGCTTTTGTCAGCACTGGGAAAAGCTTCATTAAGGGGGTCTCATACAAAGCACCGCGGTCTTTAGCTGCCTCAGTATGTTTGTGGCACCTCGTCCCCTCAGCTCAGTGCATCATGGTTACAGTCTTTCTCCCCGGAGGAGGCTAGTCTTTCTCTGTGATACGGGATACTATAATATTATGGGCTGATGGAGGACAGTCGGGAATGCACCATTAACTCTGTGCTGACTTAGTGCCTCTGGCCATTTACTGAGCATAGCATGAGCCTCAGCGCTAAAGCTGCCCCCGGCTTGTTCTCATAGATATGGGGTGGTCATTTAAATTGAAATATCTTTGGTGGAAGTATTGTTAAAAGTGTTCCAGTCTTCTTATACATTGCTTTGAAAGGTGAAGTCTGTATTTGTATACGGTACATATGAAAATGCTTTCTTCTTTTTAATTTTAATGTTTCATTTAATTTGGAGAGTTCACACAATTGAACGCAAGTATGATATTGCTTTTATACAACAGTTCAATAAGTAAGTTAATAAAAGTGTTTCTCACAGACTTGCACTCTATATGTGACGGCACTTCCCCTGGGGGAAATATATATGTATATAATGTAAATATAAAACAGCAGACGGGCTTATTGAAAGTGTAAATTCACTCTCTGCCAGCAGAAGGCGCTTTAGGAGCGCAGAAATAGTGGTTTCCCCGGTAACGGCTGTGATCAAAGCAGTGCTGCGCTCATGAATGCTACTTTATCAGGCAAAACTTTTCTGAAGGCAATCGGTCCCATTCAAAAAAGATACATTTATATAGGGATGAACAATATTGGCCTTTTTGCCGTTATACGCTATGACGATATTTTTCAACTAGTTTGACGATCCTTTGCTTTGTGCCTTTGATGTTTCCTTTTGCTTGGAATTAACACAAAGTCTCTCCTGTGCAGAGATTATAAGCAAAATATTTTTTATCAAGAACTTATTTGTTAGAATTAAATAAACAATAATGAAGGTAATAATGACATTGTACATTGAAGCTTTGAAAATAACTAAGTAAACTATATATCAATCGCTGCATTTTCTCCCCCCAGAGAGATGCAAGTTTAACCCTAAAATTTTATTTTAAGATTTAGTATTTGTAGATGGTCTAAAGCAAAAGAGTTGTAAAACTTCTGAAAATCTTTGAGCTTATGATTTGTTTAAAAAATAAAACATATTACACAATAATGAATAAATCAGTATATATAAAAAAAATTATTTCATTTAAAAGTGTCATGTTTGGGATTTTATTTGAAGCTATAGCTTCTGACTTTTAAATCAAAACATACTCATTGTTTTATGACATCAATTACTGCTTTATTTAATCAGAAACAGTCTAAGTGTTATTTGTGTAGGCTATTTTACTTTTAATTTAATTAGAAGTAGGCCAACAGTGCCCCCTACAGATTAAAACTCCTTACCGAATGAGCATTAGGACCTGGGGGAGGCTACCGCTGCTGCCACTGCACTTGCTATTACTGTTACTCTATCACACACGGAATGCGTCATTCTGTACGTGCATTCTCAGATTAAATGCAGCAATCCAAAACAATCTATTCACCATTCAAACAAAAGTTTGCTTCAAGAATGACCACACTGCTAACGTGATCTAATCGCTAGCACACCCTGAACACATGCGAGTTAACGTATTCCTTTTATCGGCAAGACATATCGGCATAATTTTTCATATCGGGCCAATGCCGATATTTACATTTAAAGCCATTATCGGCCGATTCAGATATAAAGTGCGATAATATCGTGCATCCCTAATTTATATAAAAACACCCGTGCCGCGTTTTGATTTTGAAACGTGCAGTGCTCATGTTTATTCAACAAAGCCTTTTGGAAAATCTATTTGTGGTGGTCAGAGTTGATATTGTGGCGGGCCACCACAAATAAACCAATGTATGGGAAACCCGTAATATTTGTTGTAACCACATTTAATTGCCATTAATTGAGCAAGTTGTCTATGAGATGGCGCCGACGTTGATGGCTGCCTCCGTGGTGTGCTCCGCAGTTGTTTTTGTTAGTTTGTCCTGTCTTTAGTTATATCCTTGCAATCAGTTTCACCAGAGACGAATCGCTGGACGTTAGGAAGTACACACCACCCGATATTTAACCGGTTTTCGATTATTCTGATGTTTTCCTGGACATTGTAGTCGTGGGAGCAGCTGCGCCGATCAAGCGCTTCAGGACGCGCAGACAGGGGAAGCGAGCCGGCGCGCTTGTGAAGCTCAGGCAGCGCGGATTCAGGACGCTGTTGCCTAGCATCCATCTGGCGAATCTCTGCTCTCTACCCAACAAAATGGATGAACTTCTCCTGCTCTCCTGAATAAATAAGGATTTTTCAAACTCTGTTGCTCTGTGTTTCATGGAAACCTGGCTGAAAGACGCCATTACGGACAGCGCGTTGAGTCTCCCAGGCTTTCAGCTGTTCAGAGCAGACCGCAACGCAGAATCAACGGGAAAATCGCACGGCGGCGGGACATGCTTTTACATCAAAGAGAGGTGGTGTACAGATGTAACTGTGTTAAGGAAGATGTGCTGTTCAGATCTAGAAGCGCTTTTTATTAACTGTAAGCCTTTCTACTCACCACGGTAGTTTTGCTCTTTCATTCTCGTCAGTGTTTACATTCCTCTGCAAGTGCACGTGAGCTCCGCTTTACAGAAACTCGCTCATCTGATCACAGACACAGAACAACAAAACCCGGACTCTGTTTTAATCATTCTCAGAGACTTTAATAAAGCCAATCTCTCCCGAGAACTGCCAAAATACAGACAGCACATCACATGTCCCACCAGAGACAGTAATATATGGGATCACTGTTACACCACAATAAAGAATGCATATCAACTCTGTTCCACGGGCCGGCTTTAGGACTCTATGATCACGGTTGGGTGGGTTCATCTATAACGACCACAGGCAGGAAACTAAAATCATCTAAACTGTTTAAGGACGTAAAAAATATGACTAAAGAGCAGAGCAGGATTTGAAGCTTGACGCTGTTTTTTGACATCCTGATGGAGTGTTTTGAAGAGCTGCTGCCACCAGAGCAGTGGAGCGAAGCGGGCGTGTGGTGTGACGCCTCCACTACGTTTTCCGCTTACTGACATGCGCTCACTCAGTCGTCTAACAGACCCAAGCAAGCGTAAGCGCTATGTTATATTCCGCTCACGCTCACGTAAACCAATCCCGATCAGATCGCTCCGTTCTGTTAAAGAACAAAATTTGCGGGCATTATATTAGATTATAAAGTACTCTGCCTATATCTAGCCTACATTGAAGGACTACCTATGTGCGGCGTCAGTTTTTTTTTTAATATGTATAGGCGCTAAGTGGTGGTGTAGGCTAATATCTTCTGTACTGTGTAGTTCTGTATTTTTAGGCCTATATACAGCTGTGTGTTAGCTTGGTCTACAGTTTAACTGAGATTATTTAATTTAATTATTGAATATAATTCGAATTAACAATTTGTTTCTACGATGTCAGCAGGTTTTATTATTTTTTTTATTTATTATTATTTATTAAGTTTAAGCATTAATGATTTTAATAAGTAATTACGAAACCTAATTCGTTCCACGATTTAGGCCTACTATAGGGAATGAACGAATTAACGAACAAATGAATTTGTGGCAGCTAAGCCTAAACAAGAGAATGAATACTTAATTTGTGGCCATAATTTAGACTAAACGAAAAAAATTATTCTTAATTCATGGCCATAATGTAGTCCTAACATAAAAGAGAACTAGCCTATTCTAAAATCGTTGGCCGTGCTTGTCTGCATGTCATGATCGGGGCTCAGTACAACCGAATATAACCTTAGCCTACCTGCTTATTCATTTATTATGGTATGTAACTAGCTCACCTTTTGCTGCACCATGTTTGGGTAGCACATCCTTGTGCTTTCTGTATCAAAATATGAATCTGTACTAACTTTAACAGTCTCCCCGCACTCCCTCTCAGTTTCTTCTCCCTGCTCATTTCTTAACAGTTGATTTTTCTTACAGATGTATAAGGCTTGCAACTTCGTGAAACAATATTGAAATCCCATAAGATATACTATTCTCGATCTCCTACAGTTCTCGATATCGGGACACAAGCAAAGCACCAAACGGCACATCTGGGCTTGATGGGCGAGTCGGCACTGATGCGTATTGAGCCGGGGGGGGGGGGGTGGGGGTTGGGTTGAGCGGAGCGAATCTTCAGAAAAAAGGCGCTCTGCGCTATAAGGAAATATTACCACTCCGTCCGCTAACATGATCTGGCTGCCACCGATCGACGAGCCCAGAGACTGTAACATTTATTCAGTTTCTGTGAAGATATTGTGATTCTACCAGGACTCATTACCTTACAACAACGACCAAACCATGGTTCACTGCAAAACTTCAGACAGCTCGGCAGGCAAAAGAAGATGTGACGAAGGGGGACAATGTCTTTATACCACAGGCTAAACCCACACGGAAAAGGAGATCAGAGTGGCCAAAGAGGAATTATTCTGAAAAAATATGGATTCAATTCTCTTCCAGTGACTCGGCATTAGTGTGGAAAAGTCTGAAAGAGATCACTAACTACAAGACACCATCCCCCAGCACAGTGGAGAATCAACAAATGGCAGACGATCTGAATGAGTTCTACTGCAGGTTTGAAAAAAAAAAAAAAAACACACCCGCCCTGAACAACTCTCCACACAACCATTCACACCTCCAGCAACCCCCCTCTCCCCCACACCTGCAATTCAGATCAGCGAAGACGAGGTGCGCCAGGTCTTCCGGAAGCAGAAAGGAAAAAAGCACCAGGCCCAGACAGTGTTACACCAGTCTGTCTGAAATCCTGTGCTGACCAGTTGGCCCCCATCTTCACACAGATCTTCTACAGATCACTGGAGCTGTGCGAAGTCTCTTCATGCTTCAAATGCTCCACCATCATCCCTGTCCCAAAGAAACTCAAAATTACTGGACTTAATGACTACAGACCTGTGGCTCTAACGTCTGTGGTCATGAAGTCTTTTGAAAAACTGGTGCTGGCCCACCTGAAGGACATCACTGGACCCTTGCTGGATCCTCTTCAGTTTGCCTACAGAGCAAACAGGTCTGTGGACGATGCAGTCAACATGGGACTGCATTATGTTCTGCAACATCTAGACAGACCAGGGACTTATGTGAGGAGCCTGTTCGTGGACTTCAGCTCGGCCTATAACACCATCATCCCAAACCTCCTCCAGACCAAACTAACCCAGCTATCTGTTCCTAGCTCTATCTGTCAATGGACCACCAGCTTTCTGACAGATAGGCAACAGCTAGTGAGACTGGGAAAATACACATCCAGCACCCGCATAATCAGCACTGGAGCTCCTCAGGGTTGTGTTCTCTCCCCACTGCTCTTCTCCCTGTACACCAACGACTGCACCTCTAAAGACCCCTCTGTCAAGCTCCTGAAGTTTGCAGACGACACCACACTCATCGGCCTCATACAGGATGGTGACGAGTCTGCTTACAGAAAGGAGGTTGAGCAGCTGGCTGTCTGGTGCAGACTTAACAACCTGGAGCTGAACACGCTCAAAACTGTGGAGATGACCGTGGACTTCAGGAGAAAACCCCCTGCTCTCCCTCCACTCACCATCATGGACAGCACTGTGACTGCAGTGGAGCCATTCAGGTTCCTGGGCACCACAATATCTCAGGACCTAAAGTGGGACACTCACATTGACTCCATTGTTAAAAAGGCCCAGCAGAGGTTGTACTTCCTTCGCCAGCTGAGGAAGTTCAACCTGTCACAGGAGCTGCTGAAACAGTTCTACTCCGCCATCATTGAATCCATCCTCTGCACTTCAATAACTGTCTGGTTCAGCTCAGCTACCAAATCTGACCTCAGAAGACTAGGTAGGATAGTCCAGACTGTTGAGCGAATCACTGGTACAACCCTCCCTACTCTCCAAGAACTGTACTCATCCAGAGTGAGCAAAAGGGCTGGCAAAATCATATGGACCCCTCACATCCAGCACACTCCCTCTTTGAACTGTTGCCATCTGGTCGACGCTACAGAGCACTGAGCACCAGAACGGACAGGGACAAAGGAACAGTTTCTTCCCTCAGGCAATCCATTCTCATGAACACTTGACAATAGACGTGGAACACACATTTTTCACTAGACTTATTTTAGCTAACACATATACTCAGTCTACAGTTCAATTTGCCATAATATCCATGTAAATACAACTGTCGATGGTTATATACCTGTACATACAATTGTCGTTTTGTATATTTTTATTCCTTATTTACATTCTATTTTTCTATTTTTTATTATCTGTGTTTTTTGTTCTGTCACTGTCATTCTATTACACTGTGGAAGCTTCTGTCACAAAAACAAATTCCTCGTATGTGTAAACATACCTGGCAAAAAAAACTCATTCTGATTCTGATTCATTCTGATTCTCTAATGAAAAGAATTCCAAATCAAACTAGAATCAAATTTGTGCATCGCTGAGTAAACCCACCCCCCCCATAGGGAGATCAGAATAAATCAAGTGTATTTGAGCAAATTGACTGAATGAATGATTCATCGACTCAGTCAAGACAGTTACTTGGTTTTTACTGAACGAATCAGTGTTTTTAAAATAATTGGTTGTATTCATTGATTCAGTGACTCGCATGAAAAAAACAATCACTTGTTTTGAAATAAATCAGGTGAATGAATGATTCAATGACTCACTCATAAAGACAGCCACTTGTCACCACCTAATGGTGCATTTATGATAAAAAAAAATCATGAAATGTTTTTGGAAAGTTTATGAATGCAGCTTTTCTGTCCTTGTGTTGACTGAGAGACTACATGGAATATTTGACAGAAACTAACTCTTGTATAATACATGACATAAATACATATAGTATATATGTTATATCATGCATTATACAGCAGTTAGTTCTTGTCAAATATTCAGTGTAGTCTTTCAATTAACACAAAGACAGAAAAGCTGCATGTTTTTATTTCACATTCAGTTCTGCTATATATTTTTCAGCTCTCTGTTGTTTACTTCAAGGTCACAGAGATCTTGTTAATGTAAAGCCTTATCTACTACCTGTCTGTTGTTGGTCCCGGGAATGAGTATTTGACATTGGTCAGTGGAATTCAATTGACCTGCTTTGAGCTTTTCCTTTCCGCTCTTTTAAAATCCATTCACTGTTGTGCCTGACCTCTAAACAAGATAGCATCCAAATCCACACAGCAGAGATATATCAGCAGCCTTTGAATGACAAAGTCAATCAGGCTCAGAGCCACATGTGTTTGCAACTCTTTTGTGCTTCTGTAACATTGGGAAAGTTGGAAATCCATCTAATCTAAACTGTTTGTAAAGAACCAGATCGATTTGTTTGTCTATTTATTTCATTACTGACATCGCAGGCATTTGTTTGGTCCGAAGACAGTAGTTAGTAAAAAGTATTAGTCAGAAACTTAACGTTGTAACTTTTTTGGTAGCAGTTGTGGTCAGTTTCTGCACAACTGTTTCGGATGCTCATGTTAATATACTTAGAAATGACATTTTCTGAAGAACATTTTAGTCCTTGCTAATGAAAGAGATAAAGATGCTAACATGCTAAATGTTAAATAGCATATGGGTGCTAATTTCTTTTCTTTTTTTTTCTTTCTTTTTTTGGCGGATTGATTACTATTTTCATAACCACAGTTTTCCTACAAATACCATGGCTAAACTATGATTAATGTAGCCAAACCATGATTATTTTGTTGTACTTAATTTAATACAATAACATGTTTTTTTTTTTGGCTTTGTTTGTAGTAAAACCATGGTTAATTTTCATAAGGTAGGGTGTTTTAAAAAACTCAAAGCAACATGAGTTGCAGTTTCTATGATGTTCTTGTTGGTTGTTAGGCAATTTCAAGATGGTTGTTTAGATATTTTGAGTGGTGGTTTACTTGCCCAAGTAAACAACCCTATTCTTGTCCCCAGAAATGGTTCGGGTCCCTTCTTCAATGTAACACTTAGCAAGCACCACTAATCACTAGGCCTGTCGCAATAATCAATATATCGACTTATCTCGCAATGTATGTACATGACCTCAATAATTTTTTGGTAACGCAATATATCGCCCATTATATTTACTTAAAAAGTAATGTCACCATGTTTTGTACATTCCACTTGCGCCTGTGTCTTTTGCAGCTTCTTGTACATAACGTGGTGTAGTCATGAAGTGCTAGTTCAAATTTAAAAAATGCTTCTACAAGAAAGTTTCATCTGCAGATATGGCCTTGTTTAGGGATCTGTGCCTTTGTGCATACGGACATCTGAATGCTAAGCAGTGATTGTGTTTTTCAGCAATAGTGTGCACCCTTAATGTACAGAGAAAAGAAGGTCCGAAAAAAATCTGTGTTCTTTGTGCCTTTTTCTTTTTTTCTACTTGTTACTTTGCACTTTTTGTTAGAAAATGTTTATTTACCATTTATTCAGGTTTTAGATCCATTATCTAAATATTCTTAAAAATTAAAAGTGGGTGTCATTTGGAAGTGTGTGGGCCTTCTTGCATTATTATGCTGTACATTATTATTATATATTCAGTGGCCTAAAATGGTCTTTAAAATGACAATAATATCGCTTATCGCAATTATTTCTGGGGCAATATATCGCACATCAAAAAGCTGTTATCGTGACAGGCCTACTAATCACTCTTAAGTATAGATTAATTTAGTATGTGAATTTATTTTATACATCCAATTCACACCTTCTGCAAGTGTATAGAGCTGGATGATTTGATTTTCATTCCAGCTGGAATATGACAGTCAGTCTGAGTTCACTGGTGGTCCATGTTTGTTCTGTTCCTCTCTGAGAGGATGTTGTTTTAAGCTGCTGTCTACATCACAGGCCAAGCACCTTTTCATTTTCACTACTGCTCTTCTTGTCCCACAAGAGAAGAGAAGGTTCAGCCAATCATCTCCCCCTGCTTAGAGCAAACACAACCTTCCTGCCCATACACTGTACACACAAAAAAGATCCAATCACGTCACTTTCTTTTAACATCATGCTACGTTTGTTGGCTGCCATGACCTTGAGGGTGGAGAAATTATGTAGCTATATAATATCTACAAATTAATGTTAAATTTGTCAAAAGATCATTCCAGAAGATGTTGTTCCACCCGTTCCCCTCAGCTATTCGATAGTCATTGAAGAGACCTTTGAGTGGCTGACAGCAGTTGCAGAGTTTGCTTTCCTAATGGACCTTGTTGATTAGTTTTTTTTTTTTTTTAGCTCGTGTTGGATAATCCGCTTTGCAAAAACACAATTAGCATCATATCTCATTGAGCATTATTGTAATTGGCTTCAAAAGCAACCAGCGTAGGTGGCAGAAATATGAAATGCAAATCAGCTAAAGTGCAATGAACAACAAGAATGACCTTTCTGTGAGCAGCACAAATAACATTGATTTCGAGTCCGGCAATACAATTTTGATAATGTCACCGTTTTGATGGTGAAAGTGTTTTATGAGCCCCAGCTGCTCTTTGCAAATAGTTTGCATATTTACAGGTTTATCGACGCAAAGTCACAAAAAGTCAGGATCGATTTCTTTCATATCCCATCTGCTCAAACGCATTCATACCCGATCACATGCTCGTAAGCCATTTCAAATCCTTTTACAAAACTAGCCTCCGTGAATGTAATACCCAATCGCCTTGCAGCTCTTCAGGATGGTTATTCGGGTGGGGTGGATGACCCCACTTTAAAGAATGGACAGGTGTTTACTACAGTACAGTTAAGCCCATTTAGTGTCTGCCTCCAGTGTGGGGCTAAAGTGTGAACCTCAGGTCATCCGCAGCACAGTTGAATCAGTGAGGTCACGGAGCTCACATCAGCACAGAATAGCTCAGAGCTCATGCGACATTTGCCATAAATTTCCAGTGAGAAGTGTGATTCAGTCATTTTACTGTAATGGTATTTCATAGGTTTGGTGATGTGACATTGTTAAACAGAAACCCATAGTTTTTTCCCTCACTAATTAATACATTTTACATTTAGTTATTTTGCAGATGCTTTTATCCAAAGCTACTTACAGTTGAGGAATACAACAAGCTATTTATGATAAGATGGCAATAAACATGAGAAGTGCTCGTTATACAAGGTTTTAGTCATCGTTCAAAATAGTAAAAAGCCAGGTCAGGAGGATAATAAAAGAACAGCAAACATGAAGGCATAGAGCTTTGTTTTTTTTCTGAATAGAAATTTAATAAAGCTAATTTTACAAAATGTTAAACATTCTATTGAATAGATAATAATTATTATTTATAATCATTTTTACAATGTAATTTAACATTACTAAATAATTATAATCATTTAATAATATCAATGATCATTTTTAAAAGTATGATTTGACATTACAGTCTAATGTATATTACGAATAATGGAGTGGTGTTTAACATAAGATGACCTTTTATTTATTTAAAATGATATAAAACGAATAATTATATTCTCTTTTTTAAAAGTGATATTCATACTGATATTTCTACAAATATTCACTTTTCAATTTTATATTTCAATTTTTATTTATGCAAAATTATCATGGTTGACTTTAAGATAACCTCCAAATGACAAATACAAAAAATATTATAAAATGAGACTTGTCTACTTTATCCTTAATGATTTTACTTCCTAGATGATGAAAATGTCATTATGAATCAGGGTTTTTTTTATTCATGGATCAGTTTATTACTACCAATATGGGGAAATATGATGGGGAAAAGAGTTGTTGCCTAACACGACAACTTTATCTTTTAAATAAACCATTTTAGAATAAAATGTAAATATGTACAATGCCAAGAAGATATGAACAATGATAAAATGCTAGCTTTTTCTCATATATTTTTATGTTTAAAAAAAAGTGCACAAAAAAGTTGGAAACACAGGAGACAAAAAATGCTTGTTATGAATAATACAAAAAAAGGAGAAAAAAGTTCAAATGTTTGTATTAGCATGCAGTAGTTAAAGGTTCAGCTATCAACTATTTACTGTTCAAGTAATTTTTTTTACATATGTATTTGAGGGACTGTAAGACTCTGTGTTAATAAAGTACATTCTTTTTTCCAGATGCCAAGGCTTGCCCTGCTAAAGAGTTCCAGTGCCATAACCGCCTGTGCGTGGCTCCCACGTTCGTCTGCGATGGGGATGATGACTGCGGCGATGGCAGCGATGAGGAGAAGTGCACGGCAGCCACCGCCAGCACCTGCGGGCCGCACGAGTTTCGCTGTAATGACTCTGAGTGTATTCCAGCGCCATGGAGCTGCGACGGAGACCCCGACTGCAAAGACAAGTCGGATGAATCTCTAGAGCGCTGCAGTCGCAGGACGGAGCCTCAAAAACCCCACTGCCCGGCGGGGGAGTTCCGGTGCAGGAGTGGAGAGTGTATTCACCTCAACTGGAAATGCGACGGAGATGTAGACTGCAAGGACAAGTCTGATGAGGCCAACTGCCGTAAGTGTGCAAGAAGACTAAATATTCTTAATATACTGATCACAGTTATCATTCTCAAGCACGTGTTTCCTAAGGTATTTACATTGGAGAGGCTTGCTGTGTAGTGATTTAATTGATTCATTTAGTTAATTAAATGAATTAATAATCAGTTTTATCACTTGGCTGCATTACATGCTCTTCTTAATGCTGCATGCATGCTGTTCTTGTCATTACACTCATTCTAAATTACTGTCACGATCTAGTAAAGCAGTGAAACACATGGTTGTTCATTTAGAATCAGTCCCCTATTGTCTGCTCCTCCTAATTCTGTTAACACAAATGCATTGCACGCATGTCAACATAAATTAACTTGGTTAACTTGGTTGGTCTTACAAGGTCAGCGTATCGATTTTGCTTACAATGATAACATAATAAAACGTACTCAAAATACTGGAAAAAATATATATACTCTGAATACAAAATATACTCTGATGCAGTATCAAAAATGCACATAAAATACAATAGATTAAAAAAACTATTACAATTAAGTTGATTTCAATCTGTTACAGTATATATAATTGGAGCGGTCTAATTTTAACATGTTCATTTAATACAATTTATTGTTAAAAAATGAACTACTACCGTTTTGAACATACTGCACTTTGTATTGACTTCTAATGCCAATGACTTCAATGCTTTGTCTGCCACAATAATTAGACTAATTGTCTTTGAAAAATCTTAATTTAGTGTTTTTTTTTTTTTCAGCAAATGTTGATGTATAAATGTAATCGGAGTAATTAATTAGCATGTAATTTAAAGTTTTTTTTTTAAATTGATTTATATACAGTACAATAGAATCAGAGTCGGTGAGCATGAATGTTTATTAAAGGTCCCCTGAAATGCTTAGAAACACGCAGCGTTACTCTGTGTTGACGTCATTTTAACTGAAACTGGAAGACAGGGCGGGACTATCAAGCAGCCCACCCCTTTTTAAAATTAGACCATAGCGTTCGTTTCTATCACAGTTGGGGCTAGAAGGCAATTGAGCTCGAAAGCCGCATTTGAAGGCGGGTATGCCAGCACAACCATCCATATTGCTATAAAATATAGAATTCTGTGTAGAATTCGAAAAGCTCAGATACATTTTGTGGTCTGCGCCGACTCGCGCATGTGATCCGCTCCATGCTATCGTGTCTCTGGACCGGAGCAGAGTGTGTGTGCGTGTGGTTAGCGTGACAGCGCGAAACCAGACTTCTTTTTTTCCACAATGGAAAGCATATTTACACTGTTTGAATCGTTCCCTGTCCCCTATATAGTGCACTACGTGCCATTCACTGTACAGAAAATACTAATTCTGTGGACAAGTGACCGATTTGTGCCGCGGCTTCAGCGTCTATTTTATAGTGTAGGGGGCGGGCGCTTCTGATTCTAGAGAGCATTTGATTGGACAGAAAGTTTGATGAGAAGCTGAAGTACGATGTGATGTAAAAAAAATAATTGAGCCGTTTTGGCGGAAGTGAGGAACTGCCAGCTTTGAATGCTTATATCTTCTAAATGCGAATTTTGTCACTGTTTTGGAGCACACTGCCTTATAGATAAACTTAAGACTAACATATTGATACTAACACCCAAAAAACTTTAATTTTGATTTCATGGGGACTTTAACTTTACATTTCAAGGATTGGATTGGAGAGTATGTGTTTGTTTGAGCACATGTAATCCTGAAAAAACAAAACCTGCAGCTGAATACTCTTTGTTTGCTTGTGCGTTGTTGGTGCAGAGCGTGTGCACACACATGTGTACAGTTTGTTGTAGCATGTGTGTGTTTATTGAGATGATGTTTTTTTCCATGGGTTTATGACATGTAAATCTTCACGAACTACTGTGGTTGCTAGGCAACAAGTCTGTTTTGAGGTATGGCAGAGTGCCCTTGAGTAAGCGCTCTGTGAGTCTGGTCTCACTGTAGGGTTCTTGCAGGGGATTGTGCACCGTCCTCAAAATACTTGTATCTGTTAAAATCATATTTTGGTCATTTTGCATTATATTTCATTAGACTATAAATAAGACCCTATATATAGGGCCAGATTTACTAACAGCTTGCGTCAGTGCAAACCGTCTTTTGCCGTTAAAATAGTACTGTCAGGATTTACTAAAGACACGCAGTGAATTAGCGCTGAAAAGGCTTGGACACAGTTATTTTTGCACCTAACCTTATTGAATATGCATATGTAGGAGTTTACCTTTCAAACTCAAAATTTATGGGAGGAGAGTACTCTAACGGTACTTTGCCCTGTTTAGTAAATCTTTTTGAATCGGCTTTTAATTTTCATTTTGATTTTCACTTTCATTTTTAGCAATTTTGTTATGTGTTTTGTCATTTTTATTAGTTTTTGTTTGTTTAAAAATATTTGAAAATAGTTTCAATTCAATTCATTTTCAGTTTTAGTTTTATTTCAGTCCTGCAGTTCAACTTAATTTTAAATTGTTGTGTGGCTTAAGTATTGCATCTAATATTTTATTTCCGATTTATTTCGTTGAACAACATTTTTAATAGTATTAGTTTTAGTTAATGATAACAGCACTGCATGCTTACCGCTTTAATAAAATGACAGCAATGGCAATATGATTAAACACTCCAATGTTTAATAAATTATTACATATATGAATAATAACAAACTATGTTTCCACCAAGTAACAGTTCAAAAGCCATACTGGAGGTGATATAACAGATACAGTTGATGCATACATATAGAATTTAACTAATAAACTAATATTGCATGCAATTTTGCCTCTGAAGAGAATATTTTTAGTTTTAAGGTGGGTTATTTATTTTTACTGGAAAAAAGGGCAAAAAATATAGGTCAAATTGATCGCGTGAATGTTCTTCCTCCGCAGCTCCTCTAAAGTACACCGTATGAAAGATTAAAGGGATTTTAAAAGATGAATGTGAAAAATTAAAAACCTTTATTTGCCGGATAGCATATTTTTCTTTCTTCAGTGTGTTACCTTATGCCCCAGAGTAAGTGACTGATTGTTTTTAATGTTCAGAGCTTTTTTTCCTGAGGAAACTCTCTTGCAAATAAGCTATTACTTTGAGATCTGACAGGAGGAAAAAGCCTAAACCTTTTGCTGTTTCATAGCTAAAGCGCTCACACAGAGGTGCAATGGGTGATTATTATGAAAGCGTGATGGTGAGTGCTATAGTATGCATGTTTTTAACAGCTTTAACAGCTCGTGACTTTATCTTAGTCCTTTACTTTGCAGAATCTTTTATTCAAAGTGACATTTAAATTATACATTTGTGATAAACCAATGTGTGTTTTAATGGGTGATGCTAATACTGATGTCTAGAGAGCTGGGTAATAAATTAAAGTTTTTTTTATAGATATGTAATATTATTTAGCATTTATATAATTTTTTATACATTTATAATATCTTGCATACTATCTTTTTTATTTATTTTATCATAATTTACTGAAAATGAACTACACATGTTTAAAAACAGAGGATGTGCACTATCCATTGACAAGGATGTCATTAGATTTTGGAATTGACAGATGAAATGGCCACTTCTGGGAATCAGTAAATCATGAACTGCTCTGCAGTTTTCAGTTTATTTGACCATCTCAAAATGACCAAATATTGATCTATTCATTGGCCAGACTGATGTATGTAGATGCAGGAATGATTGTCCTACATAAACGTGTGTTTCTGTCCAACAGCTGTGCTGACCTGCCGTCCTGATGAGTTCCAGTGTGGCGATGGCTCCTGCATTCACGGCACTAAACAGTGTAACAAAGTGCACGACTGTCCAGATTTCAGCGACGAGGCTGCCTGCATCAACAAAAGTGAGTAACTTCAACAATCTCCCTTTCGCTATCTCTCATTTGATTAGCCTCTTCATCTCTACCCTCTTCTAGCAGCATTATCAGTGAAGATGAAAGAGTAGAGAGCACCCAATCCTGTAGCCCCAATCAAGTTAACATTCACACAAAGTACTACAGGACCAAACAGATGCACCCCTACATGATTCCAGGGTTTCATGGCACACTTCCCATATGGCACCTTCAATCACATTTACCTCAAAAGATTTATTATGCCATGGCTGTATCTGATTAGTGATGCATAACATGATTTAAGTAGAACATAGTATCAGCATTCTTTGTGTTGGTCCTAAAACAACAAAGATTTCATGCATTTTGTTCAGTATACAAAAATGCATTAAAATGATTTTTTTTTAAATGCCAGTCAAGACATGTTACAAAAGATTTTTATTTTTACTTTCTATTCATCAAAGAATGCTGAAACAATCATGGTTTCTACAAAAATATTAGCTGCTTTCAACATGGATAATAATAATGAATGTCACTTAACCATATTAGAATGAATTCTGATGGATCATGTGACACTGAAGACACAGCTTTGCATGAACAGGAATAAATTACACTTTAAAATACACAAGTCAACATTTGAAGTGGATCAAAACCTTTCATCAATGTTGGCCTAAAACCAAAATGCGTTCTTGTCTTAGGACAACTTTGATGAACTTTTTTGATCCACTTCAAATGTTGACTACTGTATATAAAAACAGAAAACTGTTATTTTAAAATTTCAATAATTTTTACAATATTACTGTTTTATGGTCATTTTAACCATATAAACGCAGCCTTGGTAAGAGATTTCTTTCAAAAACATGAAGACTTTAAACACAACATATAGTACAGTGACCCGGGGGGCTGTCGAGAGCCAGAAAGGACAAAAAAAAGCACCATTAGGGGCGGTTCACAAAAAACGCGTCTTTGCGTTTAAAAACGTGAGACGAAGCATTCAGGAATGTTTTTTTAAAAAGTGCAGTGCAGAATGCCTCCTCCGCCTTGTTGCCATAAAATAAAATGAGAGACTCAAGCGGAATGGTCATACATGTCCATCTAGTGTGTTTATGTTGAAAAACAATTGAAAAGTAGCTCATTGGAATGGAAAAAAACATTCTGTGTGAACTGCCCATTAAAGTATTAAATAAGTAGTCCATATGACTCATATACTATATTCCAGATCTTCTTAAGCCATATATTTCAGTCTATTTCTCACACAGACCTATTTTATTGGCTTTACAGGATTTGAAGTATAGTGTTAAATTCCACAGACTACTTTTATGGTGCTTTTATGTACTTCTTTTGAGCTTGACGGCCTCTTGTCACTGTCTATTGTCATTGTACAGCAAAGAGCAAAATGAACATTCATGCAACGAGTGTCGCTTGAAATGTGTTTTGTGTAATGGCATTTCATGTTTTGTACTCTACATAATTTAGTTGTATTTATGTGGTACTCCTCAAAGATCAGAAGTGTAAGAACTCTTTATTGTGACCTTGATAGCCACCAAATGTGAAGCCCCTCGGAAGTTCATGTGTAAGAGCGGGGAATGTATCGATAGCGGTAAAGTGTGCGACAGTATCAAGGACTGCAAGGACTGGTCTGACGAGCCTGTGAAGGAGTGCGGTGAGTTCAGACACTTTTGCACAATTACACAGATCCTAAACAATTGTTTACTGGTACAATCATAGGTATTATATAAGAACGTAAGTTTTGAAATTACATGTTTTAGTGTGGGAAGCCGAGATTAAATTGCAAAAGTGATCTAGGGTCAGCTTTTTCCTTCTCTCTAGTAACTCTGAATTTGGAGATGAAAAACTAAACCTAGTCCATTTATAGGCAGTGTTGGCTTATTAGGGGCTTCACTTGATCACGGGCCTACAACCCACAGAGCGATCATTAAGATGAAAGTGTGAGTCTTCCCTCGCGTGCTATCATACAAGCAGAACGTGCCCAGCATGTTCTCCTGCTCTCCAGAGAGAATGCAGGTTTCCATAGATCAGTTTTTTTTCTCTCTGTTCTTGTCTTACATCACATTGTGGAACTGGACTTTTTATATTCAGTTTTCATTTTAATCATAGTTTTAGTGCTTTTGTCACTTTATTAGTTTTAAATATCATTATTAAGGTATAATTTACTTGTATTTCAGTTTCCGTTTGCGTTTTTGTTTTTATTTATTTCCAGTTAGTAATTTTGCTTATATAGTCAGGGAAACATTTTAAGTTTTGCTCAGTTGCACAGTAATAGTTTAATTTTAGTTAATGATAATAACTGTGTTTTAAAGGTTTGCATACTTTTCTAAGCAATCGAAGGAGTGACCAAGGGTCCCTAACTAAATGCCTGTTAATACTAAGACACAAATTTGGTGCACACTGCACAAATTTGATTAAACTTCTATTAACCTCCTGAGACCCTGTGACCTCAAATGAGGACATTATATTTTGGTGTATTTATCTGAGACCTCACGTGTCACAGTTTTAAGTCTGGATTTCCTGTACAGAGCACATTCAGGGCTTATCAGAGATACTAAATATTTGGATGTTTCACCATGACCACTCCCACTCTTTGGTCTTCAAAAATGTCTGATATTAATTAAGTGACACTCTTATGGAAATATGATACTATTTTGTAATTATCATTTAAATCTGTCTGATTTTTCAACTGTCTGTCATAAATCAACATCTCAGGAAAATGTTATAGGGTTTCAAATCAAAAAATGACTTTCTGCTACAGAAACAGGATGTTGATTTCATGCATGTTCTCATATGAGGACACCGGGACTAATAGCATGTTTATTAGCATTTTGGGAGATATAACAAATGAATAGGGAAAGAAATTATTTCAATATTCCCATGAAATATTATATATTATGAAAATTGTGTCAATTATTACTCCCATTATTACAATTCTTTTTTCATTACATGTTGCCACAAAAACACATTAATATGCAAATTAGATTTAGTTTATAGATACATTGTATATGATGAGAAAACCAGTTTATGGCCATTTTACACAGATTTTGCAGAAAGAAAAATGGTATATCAAATCATTCTGTTATAACATAGTTGAGAATCGTCTTTATACAAAGTTTGGTAAAAAAAAAAATCCTGAAACTAAAAATGTATTGGTGATTTAAAAAAATCTATTGTTTTTGCCTATACATGTTCGTTCATGTCTTTTATTTATTTTTTTAATTGAGTCCCGATGTCCTCTACCGAGGACATAGCATAACTTATGAACGAAATATCTTTTTTTTTTACATATTTTTTTTATGTTCTAAACAATGTAAAGACATGAAAAAAACTTTTTTTTTCCTAAAAATCTTTTCTCGGGTCTTAAGAGGTTAATGCGTCTGCTCAGACCGAAGTGAACATTCGCATGGCATCAATGTGGCAGGTTTTTTATAGGTAGTTGGTCTAATCTTTTCCATCACACTGCAAAGAAAAAATGGCCAACCACTAGAATTTGTGCTTTTAGTCTCATGCCCAGAGTTGCTTCTGTCACATAAAACCACAACATTGCGGCGCTCACAAACAGATACATGTGGCATCACTTGTTGCATAGATATTGCACACTTCACCTTTATAAGAAAAATACATTACTAACTAAATGTTCGGATTGTTTTCCAACACCTTGCAGGTGTATGTTAATTTGATCGAGAGGGTATTTAGGAAATGCCAGCTTCTTGCTCAACTCTCCCTCTCTCTTTCTTCCTGTCCTCCTGGTTATGTTCACTCTTGTATCAGTCCTTAATGTAAAATACATGGTCCCACAGTGGCTCTTCAGGATGGTGTTAATATCCTTGCGGGTCGCTCCACTCAGCAGATGAGATTAGTGCAGGCACCTGACGAACGGCAGATGCCCCCCTCTGAGCCCAGTGCACTCTGGACCGGCTCCAAGTGGGCCACTGCAGCTACGCATGCTAAATCACTAGGACTGGTGCCAGGGATTACGCTTCTACCATATTCACTAGTGCATCCTTTACTTGTTATACATGATTCATATGTGGCCTGGAGAAAATAGTTAGTTTCTTGCTTGTCGGAGAGTGTCTCACTCGCTTTCTTTTAGTCACGGTCCAGGTGTTTGTCCTGCCTCTTCTCTCAACCTGTCTCTTTTCATTCTACTTTCTTTTCTTTCCCTTATTTTACTTGAACTTCCTGTGGTGTGTCTGTCCTCCGTCTATCTCCTGCTGTCAGCTGTTCCTCAGCATTAGCATCAGCTATTCTTCTCTTTCTCCCTTTCTATTGCTGTCTTTTTTCCTCCACCTGTCCACTTTTTTTTTGTTTTTGTTCTGTCAGGCTGGTTTATATGTCTCTTGTGTTCTACATGCACACCAAGACACACTGATATCCACAAACTTTTTCTTTCTTTTTTTCTTATTTATTAATTCATTCATTCATTTTACAGCTTGTTAATATTGTACTATTGATTATTGGCTTTCAAACTAATAGTAATTAATACATTAAAGGTACATTAATACTAGTTTATAATAAATACATTAAAAAATAAGAGTTTATATTTCTTTATATGTACTATTTTGCATATTAATTAATTCGTATTAGTGTTATTTGTTTGACTAAATAAATTTAGTGTAAAAAATAGGTTCTATTTATTTATAGAGTTATAAATAGTTTTATGTGTTATTCGCTTTATTGTATAGGCATTCATCGTAATAAGAATGATAATAAAAGTGAATAAGAAATTGCAACTATTTATAACACGAATCTGTTTTTTTAAACTAAAATTAACACTAATATTATTTTATTTATTATATTATTATTATTTGCACTATAAAGGTGACTGGAAGTGGTATTTGGATGTGTTGCAGGCCAGATTCAAACCTGCATCACATGAATGCCATGGGTGAATGTATCCCATGTGATAATCCGTATTGATAATCATTGATAGCCACGATTTGTTTGTAACTGAACATAAAAGTACTGCTGTCTGAATGACATTTGTGGACTATGTTTTGAAAGTTTCAAGCTGAACAGTTTGTGTTAATTCACTGTAGATCTGTGGTAAAGTCATAAATGGGTTAATGACACAAGATGGTTCAACTTTCCTGTGGTAATTGTAATAAAAGTTGAAAAGAGATGCTCAAACCAAGTAGAGAGTTCATCTCAGTTGAAGAAAAGGTGCAACACTCACTCTTGAAGAAAAAATGAATGCCTTGACAATGGCTGAAATGTTACTTGTTTTAAACCAATAAAGTTCAATAAAACTATAAGAGTGAGTGTTGCATCTTTTCTTCTGCTGAGGTAATTGTGGTAATGACAATATTTTGCTGCTTTTTATTAGGGTCAGAAAGAGCAGACATACTGTAGAGATGACATTAAAAGAGTGATGTATGTGTATTCTGACTGTCATCTGTAATGGAGGGAGCCATCAGCCAATGCCCAAATGTTTTAGTTGCTCAGAGAATTATCGAGCACAATACTGGTGAGACCTTTGCCATATTACTCTGTCACTCTCTCTCACAGCGTGCCACACACAAGCAGTTTCCTCCCATGACCCACTGCATTTTTTCAAGCATTTAAGGCAGGTCTTTCAGTCAGACGGCACTCACCTCTTCACTTTCTCATAAAGTCTTGAAGCTCAACCTAGAAAATGAGAAAGAAGCAGTCTGTCGTCAGCTGGTGTCAGGTTGCAGTGGGCACTTACCGTCCAATTCCTGCCGGGCACGCTGACCTTTGACACCACCTTTCTTGTTATTTTTTTCTGTCATAGGTCTGAATGAATGTGCCATCAACAATGGTGGCTGCTCTCACATATGTAAGGACCGTCAGATCGGCTATGAGTGTGAATGTCCCTCAGGCTACAAGCTCCTTGACAAGAAGACTTGTGGAGGTAACATGTATATTATGTCAGATACCAACATTTTGATGCTATATTGTAGACTATATTGTACTCATTTTCCCAATAGACCACTTTTGTACATGCATTGTGATCATCTATGATTTGTTTACTCTCAGCGTCATCATCGCTTTGAAATTGATAGTAGAGAAATCCCCAGATGATGTTTGCAAGCATCATTTATCTTGTCTGTGGACACTGCGCTACTAAAGCCTCTGTTCTCTGTGTATCTCTGCTCTGTTTCTAATGCTTTTCTGATGGTCCTCTCCAGACATAGACGAATGCGAGAACCCTGATGCCTGCAGTCAAATATGCATCAACCTCAAAGGCGACTACAAATGTGAATGCTACGAGGGTTACGAGATGGACCTGGTTACCAAGACGTGTAAAGCAGTGGGTAAGATACTTCACACCAGAATCTCAATCCACCACTGTTCTGGGCCAAGGTTCAAAATTTACCTTTTTTTGTTGTACATACTAATGGTGGGGGACATTTTACCAATGATGAAATTTTAGTTTTTCAGAGACAAAACAATATTTTTAATTATTTCCTTTAAAAAATTAGTATTTTTTGCCGTTTGATAAAGGAGTATTTAGCATTTTTCTGTTTCTGCTTTGTGTGTGTGGGTGTGTGTGGGTGGTGTGTGTGTGTTGTGTGTGTGTGGTGTGTGTGTGTGTGTTGGTGGTTATGGTAAACTATTGTTAAACTATTCTAATTTTTGCATTGATTACTTAGAATTTGTTGTTTCTATCTGAAGATTACAATAAGTTCCAAAACTAATAAAACCAAATAGTATAGGGATGGGTACCGAAATTCGGTATTTAATCGGTCCCGGGGCTAAATTATGAAAGACCGGAGTATCGATAAGCTCTGATGTTAACGGTTCTGCTATCGGTACTGGAGAAATTAATAAAACACACATACATTTATTATTGCTATATATACATTATCTTGCAAATTCTATCTCACCAGAGTCGCCAGCTGTTTTTCAAACATTTGTCTATGATGCATTTTTGCTATTCACAATTCAGAAGCGAGATCGCGCTCACACGGAGGAGCTTCAGCACGCGCAACATGAAAGCCCTGTTTAATTATGATAGAAGAGAGAACTAAACTTTCAAACATCTGCTTACACTTTAGGCCTGTGGCTGTTTTATTAAGCTAATTAAATTTTTTTATTTCGATTTTGGCTTCTAAGGATTATACAAAAGAAGACATGAGGTAAAGCTATTAAAAACTAGCTGCGTTTCGTATTGCGCAACGTCTTTTCCTTCACAGCGGTGCACATTCGTTCCTCCCTAAAACCCAAACTTAACGTCAGAATCAGCTCAATCAGTGATTGTTGTAAGATGCCGTCTTTACTGTTGCTAAATTGCGGGACATGTTTGATAATAAAATGTTGAAAGCACAATCCGCACAAGAGACGCTGTTCCTCAGGCTGAAATGTGTGCGCGCTCCAAAATGGACAAACAAATTACACTTTGAGCTTCGGGTGCATGTCCAAACGATCAAATACACACAAGAATGTCAAAATGGCCGACTTGGAGAGTATTTACTTAAACACAGTTTATGTCTTAAGTGGAGGAGAACAGTTGGGAGAAAACCCAATGTGTGTCAATATATTGTCTTAAAGTGACAGACTGGCGCTTGGGCCATCAAAATGCAAATCTGCTCTTAATCTGAATAACGTTATAGCTTTAATAAGCATTAATCTATCAATACATACACTGAAAACTATGCAGTGTTCATTTACATTTGATTACTTTTAGATTTCTTTTTAGGCTATTACTTACCTGAACAGTTTGTTTGTTTTAAAATTTTTTGGGTTTTAGTAGAACTTCTGGAAAAAGGACAGCACTGTAGATTTGTTTATGTTATTTGTCAGGTTTGTTTTACTTTGTTTCTTTGTTCACGTTCTTACTGTATCTTATGTTTAAAACACTAAAAATGCCTGCACACTGGTGCATTTACAAATTGATGTTTAATATTAATTTCATAAAATATTTATTTTACATTTCAGAATATAAACGCAAGTTAATTCAGATCTTAATTTGGTTAATATTATCGTATAATATATATATATCTATATATATATATAAAAAGAGAATAAGTACCGATAAGAATACCTTTAAAGTACCGAATCGATAAGCAGTATCGCTAAGAGTAATAATACCGTTAAAACCTTAACAATACCCATCCCTACAAATAGTGGTACTATTTAAAAAGTTAAAAAAAAATGATGTATTTACAGATATTCAACTATATCATTAATTACCTGAGTAATTAATCTGAAAATCATTATATATGAATCAATTAAATTATTCAAATTCTATTATTTTTCCTTTATGATAAAAACAAATCTTTAGAATAAATGCAAATAGATAAATACAAATGAAAAGAAATAAGAACAAATAAAAGCAACACAGCCAATTTATTTATTTATTTTTCTCTCTTTAAAAAAAAAAATGCATTACATAGTAGCGATGGAATAAAATGCTGTAAAAAATTGCATCATCTATTCTATTTATTCTCTAGAGTGGTGCTGGAGGACAGTATTTTTCTTGAAAATTGAGAGGTGAGGGAGACAGTGGGGTATTTTTTTTCTGCTGGCTACTTGTTTGTTTAATAAAGAAGATGGTATTGCTGCGGCATTGCATGCTTTGGAATTGTGAGGGTTTTGTGTACCTAATGAAGCTCATCTTTATTGTCCTTCATTTGCCTGATCAGCCTGCGTAAAACTTCAGTGCATTTCCAGCACTCCTGATAGGCTGGATGACAGCTGGAGAAACACTGTCATTAAGTGCAATGTGTAAAGCTGGCGAACAAAACCGTTCCCTCGGGCTAAAGACCATACTGAAAACTTAGTGATTTCACTCTTCAGAAATTGCATTCTGTTGGTATTGTGTTCAGGTCTGATATATCGGTTTAAGTTTGTGTGGTCAGTTTCAAGACTTATTGAATCTTAGTGCAAAGCAAGATATTTAATATACTATATATATTGCATTGTGTGTGTTTTTATCTGAGATAAAAAAAAAGAGTTAATTTAGATAGTTGATAGTTTCTGTCTTTATATGGTTCTTGTCACTAAAAACAGAAAATATGTACTGTAACTGAAAAGTTTGAGAGATTTTATTCTTTAAATACTAATAAAACACACGACTATGGCAATATACGGTTTATCTGAGTTCTATCTGAGTATAATTTCATTAAAATAAAGTATATTTATAATGCAATGCCTTTATCACTGCTTAAATATTATGAAATATGTTGCATGCTTTATTCTGTGTAAGAAGCCACATCATCACACAGAAGGATTTATTTCAAACACTCAACAGACGTTATGAAGTGAGTTTGGAGTAAAAATTTTATTAAATGTGGTATTTTCACGTTTTCAGATGGAGCAGCATTTACTTTACAGAGCCGTAGTTCACTGAGAAGCTATGCAAACAGCTGTCATTATCGCGAACGATTTCTTCGATTTCAGAATCGCACAATAAAATCGATTTTTGTTTGATTTTTCGTAACTTGTCAGTGAACTACGACTATGTGTAGTAGATTCTGCTCCATCTGAAAGCACGTGATGATGATTTCCTGCTGATTACAGAACCGGCTTTTTTAACAAAATGCGCATGACAATCGCATTCGATTAATCGTGCAGCCATAATATTTGACTTTTTTTTCAGTCATTCTAAATTCTTTTTTAAAAGGTTTCCAGAGATCTATGGGTTTTAAATCAAACTTCATGTTTTTTTTCATCGTTCTACCTTTTTGGTGTGCCTAGAAAAGCTATTAAATCATTTTAATAGCTTGATGTTTTTGCCACAGGTCTATCTTTCAAAATGTAAAATAAATAACTTTTTTGTTCCTTTTCATAAGCATATCAGGCAGAAGCACGTTAAAGATAAGAGAGAGGTACGCTTTTATACGCTGTGTTCACAGACTTTGGTTTTCTGGGCATGACAGACATTTTTCAGACACAATAGTAACTGCAAATATGACCTTTGGGTGCCAGTATGAGCTATAATGACTTGTGATATGAATAGAGATTCCAGAGAGTGTTCAGTGACCCTGTTAGTAAAACAAAACATGACCAGACCAATTTCACAGACTTTACATTCAGGGTTTTTTTATTTATTCAAGCACAGCCAAAAACAAACAGGACAAAACAGACAGCGCCTTTCATATGTGAGCATCTTTGCTTGCTGCATGCAATATTTTAATTAAATATTCTGTTACATCTGAATTAACATAATCAGTTTGTTTCGATTTGAGGAGACAAATATTATAAATGAAAGGCAAATCCAGTGACTGTGCAGTAGGGACACAAGCCACTCATTATTTGTGTACATATCAGCCTCAGCACCAAATGAAGTGCAAATCCCCTTAAAACCATAGTTCACTCAAAAATTCTGTCATTTATTCTGTTATTCATGAATCATGTACAACATTGCGGAAACCACTGGGAAAAAACAATGACTCCACTTGAAAAGGGACAATAAAATATTCAAAATAGCATCTTTATGTTATAGAAAGAAAAGTCATAAAGGATTTACGAAAGTAAAGGTGATGAAATTAATTAAATTTTGATAGTGAATATCGTTTGAACTGTAGTAAAATCACGGTAATGCACAGGCGTGTCTGACAACAGCAGTTTGATAAAAGATACCACTGTTCAGTAAGTTGTTTATTGGTGATAATCAGAATAAAGAATTATTATGCTAAGTAATATGATTATGAGCATACAGTGTGTGAAAAAAGTTTTTGCCCCGTCCCTGTGTTTTTTTTTTTTTTTTTGCATATTTGTCACACTTGAAAGATTCAGATAATCAAACTAATTTTAATTTTACACAAAGATAATGCAAGTAAATACATAATGCAGTTTTTAAATTATTATTTATATTATTAAGGGAAAAAAGTTGTCCAAACCTGCTTGGCCCTACGTGAAAAAGTAATTGCCCCTAAATATAATAACTGGTTGAGTCACCCTTTGCAGCAACAACTGCAATCAAGCGTTTGCGATAACTGGCAATGAGTCTTTCACATCACTGTGGAGGAATTTTGGCCCACTCTTCTTTGCAGAATTGTTTTAATTCAGCCACATTGGAGGGTTTTCGAGCATGAATATTCTTTTTAAGGTCATGCCACAGCATCTAAATCGGATTTAAGTCTGGACTTTGACTTAGCCACTCCAAAACCTTCTTTTTGTTTTTCTTGAGCCATTCAGAGGTGAACTAGCTGGTGTGTTTCGGGTCATTGTCCTGCTGCATAACCCAAGTACGCTTGAGCTTGAGCTCACAAACTGACAGCCGGACATTCTGCTTCAGGATTTACTGATAGAGTGCAGAATTCATGGTTCAATCAATTATGGCAAGTCGTCCAGGTCCTGAAGCTGCAAAGCAGCCCCAGCCCATCACACTACCACCACCATGTTTGACTGTTGGTATGATGTTATTTTTATGAAATGCTGTGTTGGTTTTACGCCAGATGTAAAGGGACACACACCTTCCAAAAAGTTAAAATTTTGTCTCATCAGTCCACAGAATATATTGCCCAAAAGTCTTGGGGATAATCAAGCTATTTTTTGGCAAATGAGAGACGAGCATTTTTGTTCTTTTTGGTCAGCAGTGGCTTTTACCTTGGAACTCTCCCATGGATGCCGTTTCCCAGTCTCTTTCTTATTGTTGAATCGTGAACACTGACCTTAATTGAGACAAGTAAGGCCTGCAGTTCTTTAGATGTTGTTATGGGTTATTTTATGACCTCCTGGATGAGTCGTCACTGCTCTCTTGGAGTAATTTTGGTAGGCCGGCCACTCCTGGGAAAGGTTCACCATTGTTACAAGTTTTCTCCATTTGTGGATAATGGATCTGATCGTGTTTCGCTGGAGTCCCAAAGCCTTAGAATTGGCTTTATAATCCTTTCCAGACTGATTCTTGTCAACTGTTTTGTTTTTCATCTGTTCTTGAATTTCTTTAGATAGCGGCATGATGTGTTGCTCTTTAAGCAAGCTTCACTTTGTCAGACAGCTTCTATTTAAGTGATTTCTTGATTCAACAGGTCTGGCAGTAATCAGGCCTGCGTGTGGCTAGTGAAATTTAACTCAGCTTTCTAAAATAATGTGGTTAATCACAGTTCTTTCATGATTTAAGAGGAGGGGCAATCATTTTTTCACGTCAGGCCAGGTAGGTTTAGACAGCTTTTTTCCCTTAATAAATTAAATCATAATTTAAAAAAAACGCATTTTATATTTACTTGCATTATCTTTGTGTAATATTAAAATTTGTTTGATGATCTGAATCTTTTAAGTGTGAGAAATATGCAAAAAATAAAAAACAGGAAGGGGGCAAAACCTTTTCACACCACTGTACTGTATGATGTTTACAGTTATCAGGCATTTTAGCAAATTTGCACTGAAATGTATTTTACAACACCTGTTTATTGTGGTTTATCTTTTTAAAATACATGTTATTAGCTTTTAAAATTTGGGATGCTGGAAAAGGCATGGAATTGAATAAAATCTTAGTTATAAAAATGACTATAACAAATAGCTTTTTTCTAGCTATTTGCAGCTCTAAAATATTGGCTGTTGTGAATCCTTATCTGGAAAATTTGAATGACAGGAGAAGTCATTGAGATTGTGTGGTGAAAAAGTGTGGGAACCCTGTATTATACTAGAGCAGCATGTGTGTCATGTGCTTCCAGCTCTCTGATAGGCCTGTCACATACTGTCATTATAAGTGTGAGGTCACTCACCTGTTGAGAGTAAATCTGAGCCGTGTAATTTGGCCTTAATGTGAGACTCAGCTGAGTGACATGATCGAGGAGGTTATGGCAAATGAGTGACACTGGCATAACCGCAGACACTTTTTCATGTCTGTCTCCTTCTCTTTTCATTGTTACTTGTCAGTCAAGATGTTACACCCCCACATGCATCATTTGATTATCTTCATGCTTTCACTCCCACCTGTTTTCCGTCACCTCGCTTCCTATATATGACTCTAGAAATTGATTAAACTGTGTCACGCTGTCTGTGGTCTGCACACTGGGTGTCACCCAATAGGATGATGCCTGTCTGCGGTGTGGAACAGCTTGTGTTTGGATGTCTTTGGGACTGGTGGCTCACATTTATTCTGTGAGCTGCTGTTGTGAGGGGCTGAGGGATATGATATTATTGGATGAAATGGTTACAGAAGTGAAGCACAGTGGAGAATTGCAGTGGACATTGAGAGGGAAGCTCAAAGACATCGGCGACGGTCTTGATGTCTTGGAAGAAGCACAGTGTGTTTGAAGGACTGAGACAAGCTGTTCATCAAAAGCATGAATGATATGATGGCACATCATAAAATAATAATTGTGGATCTCCCTGAGTGTGAGGGGGGGGGGGGGGGGGGGGGGGGGGGGGGTTTTGGGGGGGGGGGGGGGGGGGTTTTTTCTTTTTTTTCGGGACATAAAATTGGACAGTCCCGTCTTATTGTCGCCACTGTGGCCATGGGAAAAACATATTGTAAGGTAACTGTTTTTGAGGTTGCCTTTTTATGTTATAATACTTATTTTATTACTATCCCAGTTTAAAGTAAAAACATGACTGGAAATGCTTGATAGAACCTATTACATAAGTAATGGTATTAATATTTTTATTATGTATATACAGTGCTGCTTGAAAGTTTGTGAACCCTTTACAATTTTCTATATTTCTGCATAAATATGACCCAAAAGATTATCAGATTTTCACACAAGTCCTGAAAATAGACAAAGATAACCCACTCAAACAAATGAGACAATATATATATTTTTTCATTTATTTATTGAGAAAAATTACCCAGTGTTACATTTCTGTGTGGTGAAAAAGTATGTGAATCTCAAGGATTAGCTGTTAATTTTAAGGTTGAAATTAGAGTCCATCTGTTCAGAGGGGTTTTCAAACAGTGGAATGACTATCAGGTGTCATTGCCTGCCGTGTTTTATTTAGAGAACAGGGATCTATGAAAGTCTGATCATGTTTGCGGAAGTGAATCATGGCACGAACAAAGGAGATCTCTGAGGACCTAAAAAAAAAAGAGTTGTTGTTGCTCATCAGGCTAGAAAAAGGTTACAAAACCATCTCTAAAGAGTTTGGACTCCACAAATCCACAGTCAGAGAGATTGTGTAGAAATGGAGGAGATTCAAGACCACTGTTAACCTCCCCAGAAGCGGTCGGCACACAATGATCACTCCAAAAGCAAGACTTGTAAATAGTCTGCGAAGTTGCAAAGGAACCCAGGGTAACTTCTAAGCAACTAAAGGCCTTTCCTCACATTGGCTAATGTTAATGTTCATGAGTCCACCATCAGGAGAACACTGAACAACCACGGTGTGCATGGCAGAGTTGCAAGAAGAAAACCACTGCTCTCCAAAAAGAACATTGCTGCCCGTCTGCAGCTTGCTAAAGATCATGTGGACAAGCCAGAGGACTATTGGAGAAATGTTTTGTGGACAGATGAGACCAAAATAGAACATTTTGGTTGATATGAGAAGTGTTCTGTTTGGAGAAAAGAACACGCTGCATTCCAGCATAAGAACCTTATCCCATCTGTGAAACATGGTGGTGGTAGTATCATGGTTTGGGCCTGTTTTACTGCATCTGGGCCAGGACAGTTTGCCATCATTGATGTAACAATGAATTCTGAATTATACCAGCAAATTCTAAAGGAAAATATCAGGACATCTGTCCAAGAACTGAGTCTCAAGAGAAAGTGGGCCATGCAGCAAGACAACGACCCCAAGCACACAAGTCATTTTACCAAAGAATGGTTAAAGAAGGACAAAGTTAATGTTTTGGAATGACCGAGTCAGAGTCTGGACCTTGATTCAATTGAAATGTTGTGGAAGGAGCTGAAGCAAGCAGTTCATAGGAGGAAATCCACCAACATCACAGAGCTGAAGCGGTTTTGTACTGAGGAATGGGATAAAACTCCTACAAGATGTTGGGCAGGACTGATCAGCAGTTACAAGAAAAACTTTTAGCTGCAGTTATTGCTGCAAAAAAGGCTACTGAAACCAGATACTGAAAGCACAGATTCACATACTCTTGCCACTCACAGATGTGTAACACTGGATCATTTTTCTCAATAAATAAATGACACAGAAAAGATATTTGTTGAGTGGGTCTCTGTAGATCAGTGTTTCTCAACCAGGGGTCCGTGGACCCCTAGTGGTCTTTGACGTAAGGCCAGGGGGTCCGTATATAGTATGAATTTTTGTATATTTTGACATATGTTCCCATGAAAGAAAATTCCAATATAGCTGATGATATGACCAAATACTGGGCAAGTCAACTAACTTGAATTATACTTGGCTGCATTTGGTCCTCACAAAGACATAACTGATACGAGTCAATTTTGTTCTGGGGGTCCTCGAGGATGGTTCTGAATTGGACTGGGGTACGGTACGCCAAAAGGTTGAGATTCACGCTCTAGGTTACTTTCAGGATTTGGGAAAAATTGTGATGAAATGGGAATATTTATGCAGAAATGTAGAAAATTGTAAAGGGTTCACAAACTTTCAAGCAGCACTGTATATTATTATTATTTTATTATTTTTTAGAGGAGATTAAAAAAGAGGTACGTACAGTAAATGTACATAATGTTAATAGTTATTGTTACTTTTAAGTAACATTATTTTTTGTAGTTCTGTTTGATACAGCTAGTGGCACAGAAATACAATAAATTGAATAAAAAAATTTAAATTAATTTATATAGTTAGGACACAGGATATACTTTATTCTTGACACTTCAGCTTGTTTTAAGGATTACAATGTTAACATGTTTTTATAAGTCCTTTGTAATAAAGGATCAAGGCAGTTTAAGAGATCATGCCCTTTTGCTTAAAAAACCCTTTAGTCAGCAATGCTTCACCTTCAGAATAAAGATGCTTAGAGCACATATGGCCATCTGAGAAAATGCTGATTTATGCGTTTCTCAAAAGTAGTTGTCATAACACCAAAGATGGTCAGCATTTACTTTATGTAAATGTAATGCAGTTCAGCTGAAGCTGGAAGTGACATTGCTCTCTCTGTATCTCTCTCAGTATCTTTTTCTCTCTTTCTAAGATTGATCATTCCAGCAGATGGGTAAGAATGATTGAATCCTTACTCTTTTTGAAAATGAAAATATTTGCTGACGATACAGTGGTCCATGAGGGCTTTCTGAAGTGCAGCAGGAAATGCTCTCTCTCCGACACAATCTGTCCAACTCACAAGCACTGCTCAGCGCCTCAGAAAAAACAGTATTTGGCTTAGACCAGATCAAGTATGAAATAGTGAGGGATGGGTGGTGAGGGAATGAGGGAGGCAGGGAGGAAGAGAATAACAGAGAAATGAGATCTCATCCATTAGCTCCACTCATCTTCTCTACATCACTGCCAAACCTCACAGTGACATCTGACCACACAGCACCTGCTGCTCATTATGCTCGCTCACCATCTCTCTCTCCTTCACCCCCTGCACTATTATGCTCGCTCACCATCTCTCTCTCCTTCACCCCCTGCACTATTATCTATTTTTGCACTCTTTTTGTCTTTAATTTGTCTATAACACTTGGCATTTGTGGATCATACAGTCTTGTGGAGGAAGCTTTTACTGATAGGACAGTAAAAAAGTTATCTGTGAACTTGTCCCAAACCTGAAATTCCTGTATTGTTTCTACTACAATTACTGTTGAAAAGTTTGAGGTCAGTAATTGTATTATTATTATTGAATTTTTTTTAAGTTAACACTTTAATTCCGTAAGGACATTAAATTGATTGAAAGTGAAGGTAAATACATTTATAATGTTACGAAAAAGTTCTATCTCATATAAAAGCTGTTATTTTAACATTTCTGATATCAACATTGATAATAATATTTTTTTCTTGATTACCAAATTACCAAATTGAAATGTTTTGTAGAGAAAGTGTTGTCACGACGAGTAGATTAATGATGCTGAAAATTCAGCTTTGCAATCAGAGAAATGAATTGTATTTTAAAATATATTTAAATAGAGAACAGATATTTTAAATCGTAATAATTTTTCACAATATTGCTATTTTGTATTTTGATAAATACGATGCAACCCTTTTTTGCAGACTTTTAAAACATTAAAAAAATCTTACTGACCCCAAACGTTTGAGTGGTAGTGTTAAAATATATGTATGTAAAAATAATACACACTGTGCTCAATTATTATATATCAATTAGAGTTATTACAGTATTATAAATATATATACAGCCTAGTCATAATAGTCTACCAGCTCCAACCAAGTTGACCAAGATAGTCTACCAAATTAACCACTTATGACATAAATAACCAGGGGTGCGTTTCCAAAAAGCATGGTGGTTAGAAATAGGGTAGTTAGTCATGGAAATTATTGTAACGAGGATGCGACATAGTTGCTTTTGGCGGAAAACGACCAGGCGGGGTCTCTGCGCTGTGTGTAGCACATTCCACAATTCCACTCTCTGCATTCTCATTGGTTGTTGTAATTGATCAAAGACTCAGTTGCGGTAAAAGATGAAGATTAATTTTTTCTACTGTGTTGTTCTGTATGTTGCATGAATTTAATAAAAACGAGTGTTCACTTTTTTTATTAATATCTTTAAAAATGACTTCTAGGCTTTTTGCATGCAAACTCACTATAATGGCGAGAGAAACACACGTGTGGGACAATAACATTATATCCTCTACAGTAATACAAATCGTGAGATGTCTGGATGCGTCGAGCTTATTAGAGATGAAAAGCTGAATGAAAGAATAATAGAGGGCACAGGAAGGGTACAATGAGAGTTAGGAGAACAGATTTTTCCTCAGGATCGTAACACTTTTGTGATGTGAGCAGGTGACAGGATGAAAATGAATTACTCCCATATCTAAGTAGGTTTGAAGGGGGAGCTGGAGGGGACCAAATGACTCAGAAATAGTGAGAGTGCCCTTGCTGCTACACAGAGGATAAACTAATAGGGTCAGTGATATTCTGTGTTGGCATGACTGAGCACCAAATCGCAGTGACTAAGCTCCCAAACAGTACACAAACACACTCTGACACACATACACACACTCATCTCCATACACGCCACAGTGCAGGGTAATTACCTGGAAATTCTCAAGCCCACTTCGGCCACATGTCACTACCCTGGACGTGCACTGCAGACTCACACACGGCATTCATGAATAAATTAATTATATTTAGCTTATATTTAGATACACACACATTTGCTTGTGATCTGCAAATTAAATAAGCAATAAAAAAATTCAGTCAGTGATTTTATGCGCACAAATGGGTGCACTTGTGCGAGTCATATGGTTATTTTTTGTGCCTTTCTAATTAATAAATGGTATGAGTGCAAATCAGCCACTATGCTTGTTTAAATATAATATGCCCTAATGTGTTTACTCATCTGAGAAGACTGCTGTTGTACTGCAGTACTTGAAGTGCCAGCTCTCTTTAGCTTCTTTCTCACAACATTTGCATTCCGGCAAGTGTAATAATTTAAATGATAAAATATTCTTCTCCTCTGGGAGCATTTTAATCAAGTTTTGGTGTTTTTACCTTTGCCCGGTAGCACATATACGCACTTATAACAGTGGAATCCAACACAAGCACAGTCGTGTAGTCAGCTGGCATGTTGGTAGATTGCGTGTTGGAGTGAAAATATTTTGCTCCGAGTTCTCAGCAATAATTTATTTTCATTTCAACTTTGTCCTCAAGGTTTATAAAAAAAATTAATTCAGAAGAAAAGAAAAACAAATTAAACAATTGTTAGCATACAGTAAGAGTATAGAGCTATAAAATGAACATGAATGGCATAGTTCAGATCATTTAGTTTTACAAGTGTGAGAAGCATTTTAGGTTTTTTTTTTTTTTTTTTTTTAATAATTGGAAATATTTTCATTTGTGTAATTGTAATGATGAACAACAATAAGGGTCAGGAAGGGACACTAAGGGCCAGATTCACTAAACAGGGCAAATTAGCAAATGGCTAAAATACCAGTAATTTGACGAGCGCAAATGTTAGTAAATCGTGTTGAGTGATTCATTTTAATACTATCCTCCCATAAATTTTGTGTCTGAAAGGGAAACTCCAACAAATTGCACATTCAATAAGATCAGGCCCAAAAATAACTGTGTCCACGCCTGTCTGCTAAGCTCACTGCGTGTATATCATGACGATACTATTTTAATGCTTATTTTTTAGCATATGGGGTTAGTAAATCTGCCCCCATAAGTTTATATTTGTAATTTTTCAGTCAGGTCTACATTTTTTATTATTTTTTTTATATCCTAAATTGATCATAAATGTGATTTTGACTACAGTCTCTCAAACTGAAGGAGATGCATGGGAGAGTCTGGGGTCTTTTTTCTCTAATAAGCAAAAGTCTCAGTTTATCAAGGTGAGTTGAAACAATTGTGAAGCTAAAGAAATCTCATTTGGACTTCTGTGTCCTATTTTTAATGATTTTTTCTGATGTTGATTGTCTCAGAATGGCCTAATATTGATTGGTTTATCAGCTCAGTCATCTGTTAGGAGGATCCCAAGATAACAAGGGAGCTGATGAAACTTTTATTTTCCCCTCATAGGTAAAAGCCCATATCTTATGTTTACTAACCGACATGAGATTCGGCGCATTGACCTGGTGAAGAAGGACTATACGCAGGTAGTGCCAACCCTGAAGAACGCTGTGGCTCTAGATGTGGATGTGACCACCAACAAGATGTACTGGTGTGACCTCTACCATCGCAAGATCTTCAGGTATACACAACATTAGAGCATGTTCCATTTCTCTAACTTGACAGCTGTTTAATCTTTATTTAAGAAGGATAATTTGCAATTAGTGCTCAATGCTTCGGTAGGAGGAGACGGTGCAGTGTTGAAACCCTCTTTTGAGAACCTCTTCCCGCCTCCTCTCAGCTGGCAGATATTAAATGCATGTGAACAGCTGCCACAGACCTGCTGGAAATGTTCTCACAGCAACAAACATCATGGATTGAGAGATGTGAAGGAAATTACTTCCATGCACATTTCACAGACTTTTTCTTGGGCTTACTTAGTCTAATAAGTGATAGAGGGGGTGATAGACTGACATAAACATCCTCAAAACATGTAAAAAAAAAAAATGTATCAGACTTTTTTGAGAGAGAATATATCTTGAATTTGATTGTTTGTTTATTTTTCTGCCTCGTTAACGTTTTGTTCGTTCTTCTTGTAATAAGCATAAACCACACTGTAAAAGTCAGAAAGAAAAAAAACCTTTAAAAAACTCTTAAAGCACATTATCAGATTAATGATAATTAATTAATTATTTATTATTTACTTATTTAAATTATTTCATTATTTTGAATATATTATTTTTCATAACACATAAACAATGACAGTGTACACTACTACAAAATTGAATAAGTGCTACTGGCCATTTAACAGTCATCTTATCAGTCGGACAGCAGCTTGTCACACAGCCTGCCTGTGCTACAACAGCAGCTGGAAAACTTGACCAACGTTTGTCCTCTACTGTCCCAGTGTGCGTGCTGGCCCGTCATGCTCGGGTCTCCACCTCACTTCCTGAATCACTCTGAGTCACATCAGCCTCTAGGACCATCTCTAAATCATTTCAACCGCACCATATGCTTCCCATAATTTAGCTCCAACAATAATGCGTCCCATTACTCATCCACACTCCCCTCAGGAGGGCTTGTGTTAGAACGACGTACGACAGTTCATTATCACTTTATAACCCCCTCAGAAGAGCACTCAGAAGAATAGAAATACTTCTGTTTGTCTGCAGGGAATTTAATTTATGTGTGTGCTCCCTGACAGAGAGTGGCATGAATTGATGGTTACGGTGAAGACGCAACAGTGTAGATGTCAGTTGACAGCTGAAACCTCAAATGAGGCATATCAGTTTTAAGGGCCATTGTTGGGGCCATTAACCAATCCTCACTTAGGTTTACTTGAATGTGTGTATTTTAAGTGTTGTGTGGTTATTGATCTGTCAGTAAAAAGCTGTTTTGTTTGCATAGTGGTTCTCTAGCATGAGAGCTCAAAACCTCTCTTTCAGCGTAAAGGTTGATAGATTAATGTTGTGTTTATTGCTTTGATTAATTCCAATTAACATCATTTTGGGTTAATGCGATGCAAGGCTTCTGCTGTAATTAAGATGTCAGAGGGAACCCAAACCCAGCCAATTAAACAGACAATTTGTTACTCTTGTTGATCAAATACATCATTGTTTGATCCTGGTGTGAACACAAAACACCATGCGGTTTTGGCTTTGATAGATGTTTGACTCACTTTAACTTGTCACACAGCGTCGTAACCCGGCATGATGCAGCAAGTGATACCACATTTACAATACTATATTATTATTATTATTATTATTATATTTTTGTTGCATTGCTCTGAGTAGCTCTTTCTACAGTGAAATTAAATCAGTGAAATATGTGATTGGCAGTGATTGTGTCACATTGTTCAGCATTTTACTGAAATCTTTGCTGAAATGCAAGGATGTCATGATGTTACAATTTATGCATGTCATGTAGCTGATGGGTTTGGTCTATAACTGACTGTAGTCTTGCATTTATATATGTATCTTGTATCACTATCAGTATAAAGAATATAACAAAGAATGCTACTGTACGGTTGACATCACATTATATTGACCATCTCATCATGTTTAGTCACTTCTGTTTAAGTGCATAGCTCTTTATTGATCGTGGCCTAATGGTTAGAGAGTTGGACTCGTAACCCAAAGGTTGTGGGTTCGAGTCTCGTACCGGCAGGGATTGTGGGTGGGGGAGTGAATGTACAGCGCTCTCTCCCACCTTCAATACCACGACTGAGGTGCCCTTGATTAAGGCGCCAAACCCCCAACTGCTCCCCGGGCGCCGCAGCAAAAAATGGCTGCCCACTGCTCCGGGTGTGTGTTCACGGTGTGTTTTCACTTGGATGGGTTAATGCAGAGCACAATTTCCGAGTATGGGTTACCATACTTGGCTTCATGTCACGTCACTTTCACTTTTTTTTTTTTATCCTTGTTTTGTATCATTTGTGAATCATCAGTGTTTGAAAGGATCCAGGAGACCTGTTCCTATTAATAGAGCTCCTAGTCAAGCAGATGAAAGCATAAGAGAAATGTTCCCTGACTGCTATTGCCTCTGTCCTTGTGATTCACTTAAGATCCTCTCTGAAAAGAGTGTCTCGAAGTCCTGCGGTCTTATAAGGGGAGATGGACCCATTGTGATGGCTGTTGAAGCTGCATCTGTTAAAGGCACTAGGTGACTGCAAATGGAAAATTACCAGGTTATAACAGAAAGCACCTCCTCACTGTCAGTGACAGGTGAAATGGGTGCCTTTTCCGGTTTGAAATTGAAAGCAAATATTTTGTAGATTTGAAGTAAGTGTTTTAAAATTTGAAACTTGAAACTACAAGGTTTCAATGCTGGTATTTCTACCAATAACCAGTTTTCAATTTTCTACCAACATGATAGGATTTTTAACATGATCCCTTAATGAAACTCAAAGATTAAATGGCATACAATAAACAAACAAACATTTTTTTTTTTTCCATTTCACAGCAACAGAGTTTTGTTTGTTTATTTGTTGGTTGGTTTGTTCAAAGTATGAATTGAATATGGATAATGGGCAACTGATTAGCGTTAATAGATCTTAATAATGCCTTGTCAATTAAATAAAATATATACTTCTGTACAATACAATAAGACAGTACAGTAAAAAGAGGATACTGTAACAGTAAAAACAGCAAAACTGCGAACATTTACCATTTTAAATAAATAATTTAATCAGCCATTACTTCAGTCTTCAGTGTCACTTGATCCTTCAGAAATCATTCTAGTATGCTGCTTTTGGTATGCAAAAAACATTAGTATCAATGTTGAACAACATTCTTTGATGGATAGAACGTTCTAAAGAACAGCTTTTTTTAAATAGACATATTTTGTAACATTATAAATGCCTTACTTTTTTGATCAATTTCATGTATCATTATCATTTCATGTATTTATGTCTTTAAGAAAAAATTCTGACCCAAACTTTTAATTGAATAGTAGTCTATATAATACAAAATGTTATCTTTTATTTCCATATTTTATGTTCATGAAAGTATGCTAATTTGTTCTTACTTTTCAAGAAGTAAGAAACACTGGGGTAGAGACAAGCCAACAGCACAAAATATTGTTACTGGATTTTTGTTTGTATTTGCAACAATGTCTGTAGCAACATTTTTGTCATCAGCTACTTGTGAAAGTTACTGTTTGCACATGTATATGGGTATTTAAATGGAATACCTTTTGTCAAATAACCCAGGTGACACCAAAGTGATAATGACTCTCTCATGAGAGCTAGATCATGAGATCAGTCACATCAGATTTCACCAGGCTTCAAAGAGCAATCAAATCTACTTCACTATATGTCATTGTAACTTTCAGAGAGAGGAAAAGTCACAGCCATTTTGTCCTACAATTGTTCTCTGAGAAATATGCAGATGTTGCCTCACTTTGCTGCCTATGTGTACGTAAACAACAGCTGGGAGTGTCAGCTATTTATATTGTGCTTATTCTCCATGAATCTGGTGGATGCATCAAATATCTTGTGATTGTTTATGAATAGATAGATACATCTGCTTAAATGCTGTGGATGTAGATTAACAGTGTGTTTGTTCCTCTTCAGTGCATACATCAACAAAGCCAGCGATGCTTCTCAGCAGATCACGCTCATAGACACTGCGCTACATTCCCCAGAGGGCTTAGCAATGGACTGGGTCCATAAGAACATCTACTGGACCGACTCTGGACACAAAACTATCTCAGTCGCAACTGGTGATGGCAAGAAACGGAAGGTGTTGATCGACACAGAGCTTGGGGAACCGCGTGCCATCGCCGTTGACCCAAGACAAGGGTAATGATACAATATTTATAATCAGCCAAAAATGGTTCTCAACACCCTAAGGAAAATATTAAGCCTCCTCCACCAGTCTTTTCAAACCCTCTATTAAATTAAATAATAATGAATAACGTAAATATGATGAACATTACATGATATGTGTCAACACCCCAAGATATTTGACAGCCTTGTCAAAGGTTCCTTCACTTCGTATGCATCATTTTCTTTTACTGGCATTCATCATGATGAATCTTTCCCCTCAGGGCTCTTCTCACCATATTACAGAAGTAGAAGAGCATGAAAAACATGCAAATGAGTCTCAAGCTGGTCAGCATACCAACTAATTGTTGCCTGTGGGTAAAATGCCCACTTCACTCTTATAGAACCGGAGCTATGTACTGACTTTTTTTAATGAGCATACTCTCACATATTCATCTTGATTTTTGGCAGGTGATGAGCATGGAAGTTTCAAGGCCATTGGAGCTTTCTAATTTTCCACTTAACTGCATCTGGTTTATTTGGTAACATGAAGCTTTTGTGGCCCAAACAAAGGGAACTCCTCCAAGAGCTCCACAAATTTGTGCAGAATTGTAATAGTCATTCACAAAATTGTATATATCACCTGCCCCTACATTTAATAGGAATTTTGGATAATTAAAGTCCTTAAATGCAGTACATTAAATGCAGTATTCCACAGATTTTCCCACCTGCTTCAAAGATGACAAAGTGGAAATTGAGTAAAACATATTTTAGAATCCTTATTCTTAATCCTCATCCAGTAAATAACAAATTGGAAAAATTATGGTGTCAAAAGTGGAGTCAAAAAGGTTGAGAACCACTAGATCTGTCCATGATTCTGATTATGAACATTTTGTTTGTTTTGATCCCCTCAGGTTCATGTACTGGTCAGATTGGGGAACGCTGGCCAAGATCGAGAAAGCCGGAATGAACGGAGTGGATCGACAAGTTCTGGTTTCAGAGAGGATCGAGTGGCCCAATGGGATTGCGCTCGGTAAAACACCATTTGAAAGTTTTGCAGTTCAGTTTTTCCATTCAAATCATCAAATATAGACAAAATAGAGAAAAACACACTGGAGAATAGCAGAAAAGACAACAAAAGATAAAAGAGAAACAGCAGAGAGCAAATCAAAGCATATCATACCAAAAAGCAAGACACAAGAGAGCTGCGTTTGCCATCATTACAAGAGACATCAACCAAAATACTAGAGGAGAAAGGGGAAAAAACATTAGGATTGAGAAAGACCAAATAAACCCAGAAAGAGTGAGGCAGAAGGAGAAGAAAAGAGTGTTAATAATGAAGAGCAGCCTCCTGTGGCCAACAGGGCTTTGAATCATTCACCTTCATTGTTTCTCATCAATCACCTGTCAGTTTGGGAAAAACTAAATGGAATTGCTCAAGCAACGCTGTCAATATCGCCATCATTTCTCTGGCTTGCTTAACATGAAAGCCATTTGAAAAAGCAGTTATGGTAGACGGATAGAAAAAAAAGATATTGACAAAAAAAGGTGGAATTGAGAATTGCTAAGTCTGTTTAGAAACAAAATACTTTTATAATGGGAAAAGTAACCTTGCAAAGCAGTGAGATTTTGAAGTGCGTTGTGTAGTGGCTTTTTTGTCATTGTTTTTTTTTTTTTCAATTGTGCCTTCCATTTTATTTCCAACTGACTTTTTTACTTGAAATATGAAAAATCATACACTATGAAATATAAATTATCCCTTCAGGTACTTTCCACTATTCTACGTTTCCTTTGACCACTCATGTTAAATTAAAAGCATTTGTTGTATTAGTAAAGTGCTACTTATATGTTCCATTAAAATATCTTTCCTCTTCCAGATCTGTCTAGTAGACGACTCTACTGGGTGGATTCCAAGCTTCATTTGATCTCCAGTGTGGACCTAAATGGAGACAACCGTAGAGTTTTGCTGTCCTCCATGGATCATCTTGGACATCCCTTTGCCCTGACTCTTTTTGAGGCAAGCAAATTTATCAGATAATTTTCTGAGGTACTCATTCATGCAGGCACAGATGGAGCTGCATTGGCAAGAACTTCCTACGCTCAGTTTGGCTTCATAATGCACACATAAACATGTTTCTGCTCACAGCGTGTAGTTGGAGAACAGGGGTCTCACTGTGAGACAGTAACACTTGCCAAGAGATGTATGGCTGTGGCACCAGCCAACAACACAAACCAAATTAAAAAGCCTTTTTACTTTGGCAGCTTCTAAGGCACCTGAAGGCAGGACCCAGCCCAAACAATAGATCACTTAATTTCCTTCATTAGGCCAGTCGATGAGCCAGCTCAGTAAGAGGGCACCCTGGGGCCAAACCCTAGAAAAAGGAAACTTTTACTTTTGTCCAGGGCACATGTGAAATGAACCTCTACTTTGCTGCAGTATCCTTGAGGCTGGTTCTAAAGTACTTCAGCCAAGTTCTCCACTTGGCTGAAGAAGTTGCAAAACAGTAGGAGACAAATGCAGCCAAAAACTGCCCTCTAACTTTAGGGATGTTTTGTAGATGTGCTTAAAGGAGTATGCAAATCTTTCTGTATGAAACATTTGTGCAGTCTTTGGTGCAGGAGTCAATTCCAGTAAGCTCATTATTTTGGTTCATTATTTTTAATTGCATAATTTCTCAAAATTAAATTACATTTTGTTTTCTCCAAGTACACATTTCGTTTTGGCAGTTGACAGCTTAAAAGGGAACAAAAAAGCATTAAGTAACGAAAATTGAAACTACTAAATGCCTTTTTCCCATTTCCCTTTTTTATAGTTTTTTTCTTTTCATCATTTACTTACCTTTATGTCATTCCAAACCCATATGGCATTCATTTTTCAGTGAAACACCATGAAAGTCGTCTTTCTTACACTTATGTGAAGAACTGAACATTAATGAGATAATAAAAGTATAATCATTTAATTGAATAGTTTTATTTATTTGGGATCAGTAAGATTTTTTTTCACAGTTAATAGAATTTTTTTTCAGCAAGGATGCAAAAAATTGTTTAAAAGTGACTGTAAAGACTTTTTAGATTAGATTAAACTTGTATTGTCACTGTGGAGAGTACAAGTACAGAGCCAATGAAATGCAGCATGTAAGAACAGTGTGAGTGAGGAGTGCAGACAAGTTATTGCAGTACAGTGCAGTTTTTTTTTTTTTTGTTAATCATTAGGTGGTCCACCTAGGATGTAGTGTTCAGCGCCTGAGATTGGACTTCAGTAGGCTTGACAGCTGAGGGAAAGAAACTGTTCCTGTGTCTGCTGGTGCGACAGCGAAGACTCCTATAACGTCTCCCCGATGGGAGAGAAGTGAACAGTCTGTGATTGGGATGAGAGGAGTCTTTGATACTTCTCACTCTCCTTTGGCAGCGTTTGTGGTAAACGTCTTTGAAGGAGGGTAGCCCGACACTAGTGGTGTATTGAGCAGTTTTCACCACCCGCTGGAGGGCTTTCTGGTCCGAAACAGTGCAGTTGCCATACCACACTGTGATGCAGTTTGTGAGAATGCTTTCAATTAGAATCAGAATCAGAATGAGCTTTATTGCCAGGTATGTTTACACATACAAGGAATTTGGTTTAGTGACAGAAGCTCCACAGTGCAAAAGAATGACAGTGACAAGACAGGACACAAATAATAAAAAATATATAAAAATAGACAATGTACAAAAAAGCAAAAACAATATATAAAATAGACAATTATGTATGTACAGGTATGATATGTGCAAATTTGAAATGTAAATAAGTATGTGTGTTAAATAAATAATGTATAATAGTGTTGTGTGTTCCACATTTATTGTTAAATATTCATGAGATGGATTGCCTGAGGGAATAAACTGTTCCTGTGCCTGGTCGTTCTGGTGCTCTGTAGCGTAGACCAGATGGCAACAGTTCAAAGAGGGAGTGTGCTGGATGTGAGGGGTCCAGAGTGATTTTGCTAGCCCTTTTACTCACACTGGATGAGTACAGTTCTTGGAGAGAAAAAAGGGTTGTACCAATGATTCGCTCAGCAATCCGGACTACACTCTGTAGTCTTCTGAGGTCAGACTTGGTAGCTGAGCTGAACCAGACAGTAATAGAAGTACAGAGGACAGATTCAATAATGGCGGAACAGAACTGTTTCAGCAGCTTCTGTGGCAGGTTGAACTTCCTCATCTGGCGAAGGAAGTACAGCCTCTGCTGGGCTTTTTTAACAATGGACTCAATCTGATTGTCCCACTTCAGGTCCTGAGAGATAGTGGTGCCCAGGAACCTGAATGTCTCCACTGTCATTACAGTGCTGTCCATGATGGTGAGTGGGGGAGTGCAGGGGGGTTTCTCCTGTAGTCCACGATCATCTCCACAGTTTTGCGCGTGTTAAGCTCCAGGTTGTTAAGAGTGCACCAGACAGCCAGCTCTTTAACCACCTGACTGTAAGCAGACTCGTCACTGTCCTGAATAAGGCCGATGAGTGTGGTGTCGTCTGCAAAACTTCAGGAGCTTGACAGAGGGGTCTTGAGATGTGAGTTATGGGTGTAGAGGGAGAAGAGCAGTGGGGAGAGGACGCAACCTTGGGGCTGCTGATCGTACGGGTGCTGGATGAGAATTTTCCTATCTTTACTAGTTGCTGCCTGTCTGTCAGGAAGCTGGTGATGACAGTGACAGATGGAGGTTGGCACGGAGAGCTGAGTTAGTTTGGGTAGGAGGAGGTTTGGGATGATGGTGTTTAAGGCCGAGCTGAAGTCCACGAACAGTATCCTCACATAAGTCCCTGGTCTGTCGAGATGTTGCGGATGTAGGAAGGTCAATGTTGACTGTATATACACAGACCAGTTTTTTCTGTAGGCAAGCTGCAGTGGGTCCAGTAAGGGTCCAGTGATGTCCTTCAGATAAGCCAAAACCAGTCAATGATTCATGGCCACAGACGTTAGAGCCACAGGTCTGTAGTCATTAAGTCCAGTAATTTTGGATTTATTTGGGACGGGGATGATGGTGGAGCGTTTGAAGCATGAGGGGACTACGCACAGCTCCAGTGATCTGTTGAAGATCTGTGTGAAGATGGGGGCAAGCTGGTCAGCGCAGGTTTTCAGACATGCTGGTGTCACACCGCCTGGGCCTGGTGCCTTTCTTCTTTTGTTCTTCCTGAAGGCATGGAGGCCACATAATAGTGCAACATTTCAAAGTGCAATAGTAAAGTTCAGCAGGATGGGGGGGACAAGGGAACTTCCCTTAGTTTCCTAAGGAAGTAAAGGCACTGTTGTGCCTTTTTGATCAGTATGGAGGTATTGAGGGTCCAGGAAAGATCCTCAGAGAGATGGACACCAAGGAACTTGAAGCTCGCCACGCGCTCCACTTTAGCCCCATCAATGTAAATGGGAGTGTGTGTGGTCGTCCTTTGTCCGCCGGTGGTCTACAATCAACTCTTTGGTCTTCTGGGTGTTGAGTGGCAGATTAATGTTGGCACTCCACACTGCCGGGTGCTGAACCTCATCCCTCTAGGCCGTTTCATCATTGCCACTGATCAGGCCTACCACCGTGGTGTCATCTGCAAACTAGATTATGGAGTTAGAGCCATGCACAGGTATCCAGTCGTGGGTGAAAAGGGAGTAGAGGATTGGGCTCAGCACACAGCCCTGTGGTACCCCAGTGTTTTAAATTGTTACCAAAAAAAAGAATGCTGTTCTTTTAAACATTCTATTCAATAAAGAATTATTTAAAACATGTATCATGGATTCCACAAAAATATTAAGCGGCACAATTGCTTTTAACATTGATAGAATTGTTTCTTGCACATCAAATCAGCATATTAGAATGATTTCTGAAGGATCATGTGCCACTGAAGACTGGAGTAAAGTTCAGCTTTACCATCACAGAAATAAATTACATTTTAAAAATATATATTTAAATAGAAAACAGTTATTTTAAGTTGAAATAATATTTCACTGGTTTACTGTAAATAAGCATGGTATGGCAGAGAGCTTTAGTGAACTAAGGAAATTATTTTAGTGTCTTAAAGAAGACAGCGCTGTACACCACATATTGACTTCCAACGCAGCAGACCTCAAATTACATATTATAAATCCTCCATTTTCCTGTCACCTTTTCAGATGATATGTGACCTTTACATTACCCTGTCTCATAAAACAGACCAATATCTCCACACCAGCTTTCACATTATTTTATTGGTTAGTAGGAAGCACTGAAAATGTCAAGACCAATCCAGTTCCACAGGGATAGTTGCTCCTAACCAAATGAAGCGAAGACTTTGATGAAAGGTTTTAATAAAGTTGCTCCCCTCCCTCAAGGAGTACAAATTTCAGACTTGGATGTTAGAAGCCAGCCTTTTGTGTCATGGATTAAAGCAGTTATCTATATCAGATATGGTGCCTTCATGACCTGTGCGTTAGATGAGAGCTGCAATGCGGCAGAATTTGAATGCTGTCTAGTGCAGGTTAAGGAGTCCTACTGATCAACAGCCACCAGCAGGAGCACATGACGGAGCTCCACTGGGATCCAGCAGCCTGACCTTTCCAAAGAAGCATGGCTCTGTAAACATCCTCTGATACTCGGAGCCAGCTGCCCACTTGGGCATGCTCAGTCCTCTCAATCTTTTTTTTTTGTGTGCCCTCCCCCCAGTCCTTTTCTTTTGTTACCCCAAAAACACCCCCTCCCGAACTTCCTCATCCATTTCCGGATCCGTTTGAAAAGAAGATGAATCTCAGGTTGTCATAGTAACAGACCATCTCACCATGCACATTTGCAATATTTCTGTAGCGGCTGATAAGGACTGATCAGAGGAGGGAGGCAGACGGAGAATGTTGAAAGTGGTATTGTCAGACAGTGGAGCGCGTGCTTTCAGGCTCATGTAGGTGAAGATACAAAGGAGAGATAGAGCTGCGAGCTTTAATTAGTCTGATGAAAAACCTTTGTGGTCCAAAAGACACAGAAGCCTTTATCTTCATTGTCATCTTGCTCCCGTTTCTTTCCTTTTTTGGTGTCTTGCATCATGCATAGAAAAAAAATACATGCTCTACAGAATAATAACTGCTTGGTTGTGATTTTTTTTCTCTATTCAAGTGTCTATTTTGTCCTATTTATTGTTATCCATTTTTCACTGAATCACAATAAAAGACCCAAGAATAATGTGAATGGTAGTCACTTGTTGCCCTAGGTGAGACAAGATGTGATTTAAGTATAAAAAATATATAAAGATGTATTTAACTTCTTATTCATTCTTCATATACAGTGGGGCAAAAAAGTATTTAGTCAGCCACCAATTGTGCAAGTTCTCCCACTTAAAAAGATGAGAGAGGCCTGTAATTTTCATCATAGGTATACCTCAACTATGAGAGACAAAATGAGAAAAAAAAATCCAGAAAATCACATTGTAGGATTTTTAAAGAATTTATTTGCAAATTATGGTGGAAAATAAGTATTTGGTCAATAACAAAATTTCATCTCAATACTTTGTTATATACCCTTTGTTGGCAATGACAGAGGTCAAACGTTTTCTGTAAGTCTTCACAAGGTTTTCACACACTGTTGCTGGTATTTTGGCCCATTCCTCCATGCAGATCTCCTCTAGAGCAGTAATTTTTTGGGGCTGTCGCTGGGCAACACGGATTTTCAACTCCCTCCAATGATTTTCTATGGGTTTGAGATCTGGAGACTGGCTAGGCCACTCAAGGACCTTGAAATGCTTCTTACGAAGCCACTCCTTCGTTGCCCGGGCGGTGTGTTTGGGATCATTGTCATGCTGAAAGACCCAGCCACGTTTCATCTTCAATGCCCTTGCTGATGGAAGGAGGTTTTCACTCAAAATCTCACGATACATGGCCCCATTCATTCTTTCGTTTACACGGATCAGTCGTCCTGGTCCCTTTGCAGAAAAACAGCCCCAAAGCATGATGTTTCACCCCCATGCTTCACAGTAGGTATGTGTTCTTTGGATGCAACTCAGCATTCTTTCTCCTCCAAACACGAAAAGTTGAGATTTTACCAAAAAGTTCTATTTTGGTTTCATCTGACATATGACATTCTCCCAATCCTCTTCTGGATCATACAAATGCTCTCTAGCAAACTTCAGACGGGCCTGGACATGTACTGGCTTAAGCAGGGGGACACGTCTGGCACTGCAGGATTTGAGTCCCTGGCGGCGCAGTGTGTTACTGATGGTAGCCTTTGTTACTTTGGTCCCAGCTCTCTGCCGGTCATTCACTAGGTCCCCCCGTGTGGTTCTGGGATTTTTGCTCACAGTTTTTGTGATCATTTTGACCCCACGGGGTGTGATCTTGCGTGGAGCCCCAGATCGAGTTAGATTATCAGTGGTCTTGTATGTCTTACATTTTCTAATAATTGCTCCCACAGTTGATTTTTTCACTCCAAGCTGCTTACCTATTGCAGATTCTGTCTTTCCAGCCTGGTGCAGGTCTACAATTTTGTTGCTGGTGTCCTTTGACAGGTCTTTGGTCTTGGCCATGGTGGAGTTTGGAGTGTGACTGTTTGAGGTTGTGGACAGGTGTCTTTTATACTGATAACGAGTTCAAACAGATGCCATTAATACAGGTAACGAGTGGAGGACAGAGGAGCCTCTTAAAGAAGAAGTTACAGGTCTGTGAGAGCCAGAAAATCTTGCTTGTTTGTAGGTGACCAAAAACTTATTTTACAGAGGAATTTACCAATAATTTTTTTAAAAATCCTACAATGTGATTTTTTGGATTTTTTTTTTCTCATTTTGTCTCGCATAGTTGAGGTATACCTATGATGACAAAAATTACAGGCCTCTCTCATCTTGTTAAGTGGGAGAACTTGCACAATTGGTGGCGGACTAAATACTTTTTTTTTTTGGCCCCCCCCACTGGATTACTACCGTTGGGGTCAGTAAGATTTTCAAAATAAATAATATATAGTTTCAGCAAGATTGCAATAAATTGATCAAAAGTGGCAGTAAATAAAATTCGTTTCACATAAATGCTGTTCCTGTCAGCTGTTCTATCAGTTCTATCATCAATGTCTAAAATTGTAGCAGTTTCTATAGAAAATGTTAAGCAGCACAACTGTTTTCAACATTGATAATATAAGAAATGTTGCTTGAGCACCAAATCAGAATACTTTCTGTAGGATCTGAAGACAGGAGTAGGCGGCTGAAAATTCATGAATCACGTGAATAAATTAAATTTTAAAATATATTGAAATAGAAAGAAAATTATTTTGAATTATTATATCTCACAGTATTACTGTTTTACTGTGGTTTTGATCAAATAAATTCAGTCTTGGTGAGAATAGGAGACTTTTAATGTTACAGACCCCAAACTTTTGAATAGTAGTATAAGCTGGCCATAAAACTAACAAGACACTTGTAAAAATGCAGTTAGTCTTGTTTCCACACTTTTATACAAAGCTACTTTTATTCAAGACATGCATTTACATATTATCAGTTCGTGTTTTCATTGCAAGTGCTATATTGTTATGTTTGAACCTCAGGAGTGCAATAGCTCCTGCTTGTGTAGAATTCACATTTTATGTTTCTACAGGACCGAGTTTACTGGACAGACTTGGAGGATGAGGCCATCTACAGCGTAAACCGGCTGACAGGGCATGATGTGGCAATGCTGGCTCAACATCTCAACAACCCACTGGATGTGGTGGTGTTCCACGAGCTCCGGCAGCCTCAAGGTGAGAAATAAGTGTAGTACAGATAGAGACCACTTTACATCATTGTAAGGCCCGGTTTCACAGACGGGGGTTAGCTTAAGCCAGGACTAGGCCATAGTTCAATTAGGATTTTAAAGGAATTTTTTATAAAAACGGCCGTAGAAAAAAGATCACGTTATGATAGCTGTAGACAATTACTTGTTATGCACACACCAACCAACTTAACAGTGCGCTTACCTGTATATCCCCTGGTTATGAGATACACCATCTCAGCGACGCCAAGTTCTTCTCGTTCTTGAATAAAGCTCAGGTTACTCCATTTTAGTCACGGGGACAGCCTTATAGCCCCTTGACTGGGAACCCGGGGCTAATTATATTAGCCCTGGCCCGTGTCAGAGAGTAACTAGGTAAATGTAGCGGTTTTCTTAACCACATTTTTTAGTAGAATGAATTCAAAAATACGGTAGTTTTTCCAATAAGAGCTTTTTTTCTCCCCTAACACCTATATTGTGAATCTCTCATTCAGGTTAGTGTTGTCCAATACATTTGAGTTCTTCAACTGAAGTTTTTCAGTGAACTAAAGAAACGTTTTACTGATTTACCCATGTTTTGTGTTGCCAGATTTTATATGCGTGAGAAAATATCGAAAAGCTTAAATTTTGCTGGTAATTTGTTGAGTATTAGATTACTATTTCAAAAGCTGGCATACATTTTATTTTTACATTATTTATAATTCAACATAAGTTATACGAAGTAATGGGCACATGTACGCCACCATTCAAAAGTCTGGAATATGTTTTGAAGGAAGCCTGCTTATGTAACCATAGGCTGTATTATTTAATAAAATAATAATAATAAAAAATACAGGAAAGTATAGTGAATATATTGCAATTTAAAATCACTAACTACTACTAATAAAATAACTACAATTTTAAAGTGTTTATAAATGTATTCCTGTGATAGCAAAGCTGTATTTGTTGAAAAAAAAAAATTAATATGTTTTCAAAAAAAATATATCTGATATTTTGTGAAAAACATAATACATTTTTATGAACAGAAAGATCAAACGAACAGTATTTGAAATATAAATCTTTCGTAAAAATGTAGTCTTTTACTGTGCCTTTTGATCAATGTAATGCGTCCTTGCTGAATAAAATAATTAATTTCTTAAAAATTTTACTGACCTCAAAACTTGAAAAATAATGAAACTTTCAGTCTGTTTTATCTATTGAGCTGAATAGCCAGTGATGGATGTTATAATGCATTAGAGGACTCATATCATGAGGAATCAATTTGTTCCTGATCTTTTACATAAAAGACTTTAATGTGCTGTGAAAACACTGAGAATTCAACTTCCTCCCCTGTCCACAAAGATAATTTATTGAAACTAAGCAGAAAAAAAAACGTTGTTGTTCATTTCACACGTAAAGAGTCAGTTTCTTAAAGGTACAGCAGCAAAAAAATAAAAGGCTTTTAATTATTTCTGCCTTTTTGGAGCTAATAGAAACAATGCTTGAACAGTATTATTTTCACAGTGTCACCTTTTTTGCATTGTTATAATAATGAGAGGCAAATCTTTGCTGACTCTGTTTTTTCCCCAGTAATAGCAGTCCTATTAGTGAATAGCATATTTATGGTGAATTTTTATTCTAGAGACAGGCAGAGAAAATGAAAGAAGCAGTGTGCGTATGTGTGTGCAGATTTGGATTCTTTGTTTTCATCCTTTTATCACAAACAGACCATGTGCAGCATGCCAGCAGAAGAACCAATTTACAGCCTCCTCACATTAATGAATGAGAAGTGCTATTTGAATCTAAATCAAAGAATTAAACATGTTGCTCTGAAAATGCAAACGAAAGCAGGAAAACACACTTACGCTGAACGAGAAATGTTGAGAATGGAATCCAACCGCTTTTTATATCTCAAGTGCCTCTGAGTGAAATATTAATCAGTTATGCATCCCTGCCAAACACGATTTTATGAGAATGTGTAAGAAAGTGCTACACATAAAATATTATTTAGTAAAAAACAATCTTCTGAGTAGTGTTTGTAGAGCTTAACAACCTTTCCTACAGATTTCCATTGCGCTACATTGCTATATTGTTCAACTGACAATAACATAAGAAAATGATTCTAGTTGTTTCAAGCTCAGCAGTTTGGAGTTCTCGAAATTGGGATTTATACATCATCTGAAAGCTGACTAAATAAGCTTTCCATTGATGTATGGTTTGTTTGGATAGGACAATATTTGGCCAAGATACAACTATTTGAATATCTGGAATCTGAGGGTGCAAAAAATCTAAATACTGAGAAAATCGCCTTTAAAATTGTCCAAATGAAGCATATTACTAATCAAAAATTAAGTTTTGATATATTTACGGTAGGAAATTTACATAATATCTTCATGGAACATGATCTTTACTTAATATCCTGAAGATTTTTGGCATGAAAGAAAAATTGATTATTTTGACACATACAATGTATTTTTTGGCTATTGCTACAAATATACCCCAGCGACTTAATTAAGACGGCTTTTGTGGTCAAGGGTCAATATGTATGAAATCTATCATGTTTAAGTACAAATATAACTACCAGTATTCCTCAAGCCAAATAATTGATGCTTTTTGATGCATTTTTACATATACGCTAGGAAGCCAGACACATTACAGTAGACAAGCATGATTACTGACTGCAATATTGTAATAAAAAAACAGTAATATTGTGAAATATTATTACAATTTAAAATAACTGTTCTATATTAATGTATTGTAAAATGTAATTTATTCCTATTACTCAAGTCTTCCGTGTTGGATGATCCTTCAGAAATCACTCTAATATACTGATTTGGTGCTCAAGAAACATTTCTTATTATTATAAATGGTGAAAACAGTCATATGTTTATGGAGTATATGATGCATTTATAACAGCATTTATTTGAAATATACATTTTTGTAACATTATAAAGGTCTTTACTGTCACTTTTGCACCCAGACTTATAAGTGGTAGTGTATATTTAAATTTATATAATTTTTCATACTCAAAACCACATAAATTAAGTGATAAATGACTTTTGCGATATTTAATATAAACATAAATTTGCTTTGGATAATTTATATAAATGTGTTTTCTTAACTGGTTAATATATCTTACTGTATGCGCTTTATACCCATGGGCAGCTGCATAGAAAACAATTTTGAGGTGAATAAAAATGTGGACCTTTTATTTCCAAACTCCATGTGGTACAGCTTTCTCTGAAAATGAACGACCTCCAGTGTTTGGTCACTGTCACTCTGAATGCATCTTAATAGTTCAGCTGCTATGTTAATATTTTAATGTATGATCTCATATATACTACTATGCAACAAATCAAGAGACTAATTCATCTGAATTAAACTGTGACTTTCCCTATAGCTCCAGACACATGCAACATGGGAAGTCTGCCCAATGGCGGCTGTGAGTATCTGTGCCTCAGAGCTCCTCAGATCACGGACCACTCGCCCAAGTACACGTGTGCCTGTCCCGACAACATGGAACTGGGCCCGGACATGCGCCGCTGTGTGACAGGTAACAAAATACAGAGCCCTAGGTCAAGTTTACTCATACTATACACTTTAAAGAAACAAACGTGACCTGATTCAGGTTTGGGAGTTAACTCAAGAGATGACAGGAAGTCAGCTGACTCCATATATCTGTTTTGTTTGTTGTAGTCAAACCCAAAACAACAACAACTGCAAGTACAACCACTACTACAACACCAGAACCTTCTACAACTGTGACTCCTACAACCACTACTCCAGCTATAAACACAGATACACCTACAACAATCAGTACAATCTCTACAACTAAACCTACAGCGACAGTATCAAGTACAACCACCACCAGCCCCACCACAACCACTCATTCCAGCTCGCATAGTTCCACCAGCACACACTCCACAGCCACTTCAACCACAGTGACCACTCAGTCCAGCACTTCAGCAGCAGGGAAACAGCCAGCCTCCACCCAGACGACAGCAGATCACAGACCGACGTCTACAACCATCCACGGCAACAGCATACAAGGGGCCAATGGCAATCTCTCTCATCGCGGTGAGTTTCCGTTTCTGTTTTTGTGTATCTGTTTTGATATCATGATCTTTTTTCTCTGCTTCTTTTTTCTTCAAAATTGTATTACAATGCAAATATACAGTGTAATGCAATAACTTGGGTACATCTTTTCTATGAAGAGTATGCTTTAAAAACAGCTCTTTAAAAAATATTTTTTAAAACAGGTTGTAAAATTTCATGTGATTCAGCTCCTCAAAAATGTTTTTGTAAAAATACTTTTTAACCTTCATTCATTAACTTTTTTGAAAATAATGGTTAAGAAGGTGTATTCAAGGTGTTAGGAAAAAATGTACTTTTACTTGATGGTTACACCTTTTTAGCATCATTCAAAAAAAATGAAACCTTTCTTGAATATGGTATAAATATTTTTCTAAACCATATGAAACCAACATGAATACGAAGAGTTTTCTTTATCATGGACATTCAAAAGTTGACAGTGACAAACAAAGCCAATTAAAATTCTTATTTCAAAAAAATTATGTACTTTTGAACTTTCTATTCAGCACAAAATCCCCCCAAAAAATACATCACTGTTTCCAGAGAAATATTACGCAGAACTGTTTTCAACATTCATAATAAGAAGAAATGTTTCTTGAGCACCAAATCAGAATGATTAATGATGACACTAATGAAAATTCTGCTCTGCCATCAGAAAAATTAATTACTTTTTAAAATGTTAAAATAGAAAACATTTATTTGAAATTGCAATAAAGTCTCACAATATTACAGTTTTTACTGTATTTTGATCAAATAAATGCAGCCTTGGCGACCATAAAAGTCTTAATTAAAAAAAAAGGTAAATCTTGACTGATAATAATGCGCTGCCAAAAATAAATAAAAATTTTAAATATATTAAAATAGAAAACAACTGTAAATTGTAATCATATTTCACAATATTACAGTTTAATGCGTGAGCATTAAAGACTATTTTCAAAATGTTTTAAAAATCTTAGACTACAAACTTTTGATGTCATTGACCTTTATGTAAATATTCATAGGACTGTTGTATAAGAGCAATATCGTGTGATATTGCGTTGTTTTTCTTGTATTGAACTTGTTGTTTTACTGAATTCCATCACCACTGATATTCAGCTGAAGCTTATATAATTGCTCTCCTTCAGTATCATACAGTAGTCTCTCAGAGTCTGTGAAAGTTAATGGGTGGTGGGCATTGCTTGGCCGACATCACGGGCCCACGTGGAGGAGTGCCAGGTGAGCAGAGTGGTCGCACAGGTCCAAAGTGTATCTGTGCTAAATTAGAAAGAGCAGTCAGTGAAGAGGAGAGGAGAAGCAGCAATGAATGAAGGACATTGCCCTCAAGCCTGGTTCCTCTTACCACAGCCCCATCCACCCCATGGGGCTTTGACTGGGGACACTCAGGTACACGGCCCACCGGAACAGCAGGAAAAAAGGCATTAGGACTCAGTAATACGATCTAATCCATGGATATCCCTCCAAAAGTCTCGAAAGGGTGTTTGCGAGACTAAAAATATTGGAAAAACAACAAAATTTTAGTAGCCTTACACCTCTCAGCCCATAAGCAAAGCCAGAATGTGATCATTCTGAGCTAACCAAAATGTGGGTTCTTGAATATTTTATGACTGCCGAATATTACACGGTAGACATGGTTGAAACTTCTTAGATAAAACCTGTAAAATTGCTGCCACTGAGGATATGAGAATACACCAAGCACCCTTTTCTGCCTTGTATGGCTGCTTGACGAATGAAGACAAAATTGTATGAATTCTCCAAAGGGTGGCTCTTTTGAAACCTGCTGTTGGATCAGTAAGTTTATTTATTTATTTATTTATTTTAGTAAGATTTTTTTCCAACAAGAATGCATTAAATTTATTAAAAGAGACAATAAGGACTTTGCATTGTTAATATTCTTTTAAACTTGAAAGAAATTGCCGTTTAAAAAATATTAAGCACCGTAACGGTTTTTAACATTGATAATATGAAGTGTTTCTTGAGCACCAAATCAAAATATGTGAACCTGGACCAAAAAACCAGTCATAAGGGTCCATTGACTCTGAAAAGCGAAAAATAAGCTTTCCTATTGATGTGTATGGTTTGTTACTATAGGAACAATATTTGGCCAAAGATACACTAATGAAACTCTGGAATCTGGGGTGCAAAAAAAAAAAGCAAATATTGAGGAAAAATCGCCTTTAACGTTTTCCAATTAAGTCCTTAGCAACGCATATTACTAATAAAAAATTAAGTTTTGATATATTTACGGTATGAAATTTAATAAATATCTTCATGGAACATGATCTTAAATATCCTAATGATTTTTGGCATAAAAGAAAAATCGATAATTCTGACCCATACAATGGATTGTTGGCTATTGCTACAAATATACCTGTGCTACTTATGACTGGTTTTGTAGTTCAGGGTCACATATTAGAATAATTTCTGAAGGATCATGTGACACTGAAGGCTGGAGTGATGGCTATTGAATTAAAATCGAAAACAGTTCTTTAAATTTCATAATATTATCATTTTAACTGTATTTTTAATCAAATAAATGCTGCCTTGGTCGGCATAAGACTTCTTTCATTAACACATAAAACATTGCAGAAATTGTACCGACCACAATCTTCTGAACGTTGGTGTATGTAGCTATTTAAGTGCCAGGCACACCAGCTGTGAATGTACCTGTAGTAGATTTGTAAAATATATCACATATTGTGCAAAATGATCATAAAACCTTGGGTTGTGAATTTCTGAAGCATGTGTTAGCAGTATTCAGTGCTGTCAGCATCAGCTGTTACAGGCCAATTGTTTGTACTAAAAGCATTTCCACATTAATGAGTTTGGATACACTCCCTTGTCCTTTGTCTGTGAATAATGATTTTATGGATGTAGTAAATCATTAAGCTTGAAGAAAAATTCAATGCTCTTTGAATAGAAACTTTCAAAAACCCATTTAAAACAGGAACTACACACTATATACAAACAGTAGCAGATGATGCAAATTAAGTTTTGCCATGTAAACCCACATGTCACTGTTATCACATAAATAACACGCTCACTGTAGCTTTAAGAGGATCCCCTTACCGATAATATGTTTTCTTGATTACCTTTCCCTTTATGTGCAGTTGTTACTACATACACTACATTTCTTTTGTTTCCTACCGACAAGCCCTCAGGCTGTCTTGTCTGTATCTGGATGCCAATGCTGTACCAACTAGTCCTCTTAATCTCCCGGCTCAGACTCCATTATCAGACACTAATTATGCTGTAGCTAATGGAGGGCCACGTGCTAATTGTGAGATTGAGGTGGGATTTATATGGTGGAAACAACTGCTCAGCAGAAGCCTTAAAAGGGAAAGCAACAGCACAAAGCAAAGTGCTGTATATGAATAGCAATATATTGCCTTGAGCAAGATAGCAGTGTAAATGGACACTTCACTATACAAACCGGAGAAGATTCATTTAAATGAAAATGGCAGTGAAAACATGCCTGTTACATGCTGTAACCTCAGTCAGTGTTTTTGATGCTGGAATAGAAAAATCTGTTTTCATTTGCTCACTCTCAATAATTGTGGACAATACAGTGCTGTTTACTAAACTGCAGATGACCGGATCTGTTATGATCTTGTGATTTAAATATAAAGTTAATACAGTCTTTCTTTGTTTTTCCCTCATTGTTGCCCGTCTTTCTTTCTTCATCTTTCTGTTTCAGCTGGCAGTGGAAATGACCACTTCCTCCTTGGTAGCAATATAACCGTTGCGGTTCTGGGTATAGTCATTCCAATAGGTGAGTATTAAAGTTAACTAAGCATTTTATCCTGCATTTTGAATTCAGGCTTGTTCACTCAGTAGATGAACAGCTTTTGCCCTTGAGCTTTATGTGCACTACCTGCTTTGGAGACACTTATGGTGGTCCTAACTAGCCATTTATAAACTTGCTGCTGCTCCATTTAGCTTAATATTCCAGGTTAAATACAACTTAAGTGCTGTCGACAGCATGCTATTTATTCCAGAAATAATTTGAACTCAATTTTGAGTTTGTTAAAACTACAAAGAAAAACGTACAGTATAGCTCTTAGAATGAAAGTCTTTATGGCTGTCATATCAAAGGGTTGAAAAGCAGAAATGTGAATCTCATATTTTTGCTATCTGATGTTACTGTCCCTCTGTGCAACAAATCCATTTTCTACACTTTGCAAACACATGATGCATAAAATTATTTAATAATAAATATGTATTCTTAGAGATAACTCGTAGAACCAGTAAAACTTTTTCAGAATAATCTGTCAATGGTATTATGGCATGGTAGACATGTGCAGGGAACCTTATAGATTTTTCATCAACCAGTAAAATGTGATTCATATTACTTAGTAAGTAAACAGCTTACATTTAAATAGGAATTATTTGTATGAATATGAATTTAAAATGAATTTGCTTGTTGCCTAGAAACAGCATTGTGCAGTGAAATGGATATTGATGTATCAGTTTTTGTAAACTCCGCGCTGGATTATTATTCATTTAAGTTAGTTATTGTTTGTCTTTCTAAAAACATTTTTAGTAAGAAGCCCATTTTATGCTGTTTGGTGTATATACCGTATATATACATATATATATATATAGTTTACATTATATATTTATGTGAGAATATATATGTGATTTAACTTTTTACAACATTGGCTTATAATAATGTTAAATATAATTTTATTATTAAAACTATTAAGTCAAATTTGTATTTGCAGGCATGATGAATTTCTGGTTACGTGTTAGGACAATTCTTTTCTGTGACTGGGTTTGACTCTATTAAAAGTGCTGTGTTTATATAATTTATATTAATATATTTATAAATTTTTATTATATGTATATAATTTTTCACAGACAAGTTTAATAAATGCTTCAGTCTAGTCTGAATATGCTTATACTTTGGTCACAGTATCACAATATCAGTGTGATATTTCCATATTTTAAATGTTAAATTTTTTGTAAGAGCTTTTACTGTACACATTAGATTATCCACAGATGCTGTCGTTTGAGCTTGAATTGTATTAAATCCGGAATATTCTTTCTAAATGAATAGTCTGTTTCAAAAGTTCATATGACAGCAGCCTACAACATATGTTTTTAAATATGTTGTGCTCATAAAATTAGTGCTTTATAAATGGTTATTTTTGATCCTACAAAAAGAAGTGTCACTCATGCATTTTGATTGTGTGATCATTCTCTCAGTTAGTTTCTATACATCATCCTTTTGACTGTTTGATCGAACTAAATAACAGTGCATGTGTGTATATATAAAGTACAGTATATGCAAATGTATACATCTCATAGTTTCTACAGAAAGTCTCTGTCAAAAGGAACTGATGGGCTTCATTGATTGTCTGGAGAGTGGCTTAGTGGGATTGAAATGACTTGTCTGTGCTCATATTCAACTGAAAGATATCAAGTGAAATACCTTTCCTCTAAAAACTGTGTTAATAGCTCTTTGTAATTGCAGTCCCTCTACGATCACTCTTATCTTAAAATTGCAACGTTTTTCTAAATGCTTTCTTTTATTGTAGTTTGGTTAAAAATCGAATGTAATTCTCAGACAGAATGCATTCCAAGTGTTTATAGCGAGACAATAGAACCTGAGTGATGGAGGAAAACACATCATGAGGAGGTCTCTGCGCCCCCCCCCCCCCAGACAAAAGAGCAATTAGGGAGAACTTTCAGGGGACCAGAGCAGCCACGGCTGATCTTGTAAATTAGGGAATGGGTTAGCCAGTCGCTGCAGGAAAGCCACACATGGTTATCAATTCACCCTGAATAGCAATGTGCTCCCCCCAACCATTCACATGTAGGCGTGTGTGAGCATACACAGTCCAATTCGATTTCTCCTGGTCCCCTTAGACCCCTGCTTTCTCACTGAGCAGCATGTGAGCACCCCCTTCACATATTCCACTAAGCCACTGCGTGTGTGTGTATCTCTGTGTGTGAGAGAGTGAATGGGAAAGGTGTGTCTTTGGCAGCCCTAGTTTTAAAATATTCATATCTGCTATTTTTAAACCTGCTTTTTAAGTAGCCCTTTTTGTAGTGATATGATCAGACTCTCCTTAAATTATGTACACTACCATTCAAAAGATTGGGGCTGGTAAGATTTTGAATGTTTTTGAAAGAAGTCTCTTATGTTCACCAAGCTTGCATTTGTTTGATCAAATATACAGTAAAAACAGCAATATTGTGAAATATTATTGCTATTTTAAAAACTGTAATTTATTCCTATGTTGGCAAAGCTATTTTCAGAAGCCATTATTCCAGTCTTCATGATCCTTCAAGAAATCATTTTAATATGCTGATTTTAATGGGGTTTTTTATATTTAAATTTTTATTTTCAGTATACTTTGATACATAAGAACATCATTTATTTGAAATAGAAGGCTTTTGTAATATTATAAATGTTTTTATCATAACTTTTAAACATTTTACTGCATTTTGACTAAAAAGTATTAATTTAAAAGTTACTAACCCCAAACATAAAAGCTGTTTAGAATGGATTTATAGAGTGCTGCACACTATTTATTATACACTGTTTATTGCTTATGATTTTTTAATTTTATGTGAAACAGTATGCATCGTTGTCACACAACCTCGCAGCATTACAATTAATTCAGCAAGTTACCATCAAAAATAAAAACCACATTCCCATAACTTCAAATTAAATTAAATTCAAATTAAACTGATCAAACAAATACTGTGTTTTTATTTAGTTATTAATTTACTTTGTTTATCAGTAACTACAAACCAGAATTTTTCCTTTGTTTTTTATTTTATTTTTTTATTTATATTTATACTAAATGTACCCATGTTGGCATAGACAGGCTATTTTTCGTTATTAATTTTGTAAATTATATTTATATTAATTTTGTCTGTTTAGATGTTTGTTAATATGGCTATAAAATCACTCAAATAAGGGTTTTAAATTCTTTAAATATGTCCTTAATTTTGTTAAGTGGGTTGCAACAACTGCATGGAATGAAATGAGATTTGCTTTGATACATAATTTTAATAATGAAACACATTTTAATTACACCATTTAGCCCAGGTCTGCCATGATACACCTTAAGGTTTGAGTGTGTGAGCTTGTATTTATATATACAGTATATATATGTGTGTTGTGTGTGTGTGTGTGTGTGTGTGTGTGTGTGTGTGATTGTGTGTGTGTGTGTGTGTGTACGTGTCATTCGCCGCTCTGTGTCCCCTGGCTGTGTTAACGCCCCCGCCGTATGTGTTGACTGTGTGTTAAACGCATGCAGTTCCTATCCTTGCCACAGTGGTCATTGGCCTGATGTGTACCGGAGGCTACCTGGTGTGGCGCAACTGGAGGAGACGGAACACCAAGAGCATGAACTTCGACAACCCTGTTTACCGCAAGACCACAGAGGACGACGACGACGAAATCCACATCGGCCGCAGCGAGCAGATTGGCCACGTCTACCCTGCAGTGAGTGGCAGTGCCAGACAGCCATACCTAGCACTGCCACTGGGGGGCAGTATCCCAGACCCGGCAGCTCACTGGTACTCAGGGGCACCTATGCTGTCCAGCGCAAAGTGAACAAAGGGAGGAAGGCAGTCGGATAGTGATAAAATATTGGCGAGGCTAAGACAGTGTTCCCTAATAGAGGGCATTATGCTGCCTCTTCCCAAACACATATTTATATTCATAATTCACCACACATTTTCATTCAAATGTATGTTTAATTAGTGCATGGATTACCATGTGAGGTTTCATTAGTCTGTATGTGTTTCCCTTAGGCTGAGTCCGAAATCGCATACTCTCTGAGTAGGTACTTCTTTTGAATAAGTAATTGCGAATATTGTAGTATATAGTATGAATGTGTGTAATATGAATTTAATCCAGATGTACTACGTGTTGTCATTAGCCCCTATCACACAGTAATACCAGTAAATTGCTGTAAAATTACCGCAACGACTTTACTGGTCAATACAAAAATGTGCTGTTCACACAGGCAATGGTAATTTAGCAGTAAAGTCTGTATGTGTGAAAGGTGCTATTGTCATGATGTGACCTATCACCTCTTTACCTTGGCATAATGGGATAGTAAAGCGCCCATTCGATGCAGAAATAGTAGGTCACCCAGGAACTTTTCGCGTATTGTTTTATGACTACTATGAATTCACACATGCTACTCCTGTCACATTCAGTTTTCTCCTACTATATACTAGGATATTATGTGATTTTGGATGCAGCCACAGTCTTTGGTTTCTCGTGTTTTTTGTGTGTGGGTGTTGTGTGTGTGTGTTGTGTGTGTGTGTGTAAAGCTTTAAATGCTTTCCACGTTTGAAAGCTTTGAAATTGTGCTCTCCCATGATCCCATAGTTGTTTTTTATGAATTCAGTATAACTGCTTTAGGGATGAGCAACGAGCACCTTAAATGACTGGACAATCTTTTAATATATTCTAGTTTATTTATTTATGTAGTTGTTTTGCTGGTAATTTATTTGGGTGATGTAATGATTTATTCATATATTTGCATAACCGTTGGCCTGGGCTGAAATAGTTAACATGGCGCTGTTTGAGAGCGTTATGTTGAGAGCTGTTAGTCAGATGGAGGGATTATAACAGTGTGATTTGAACTTCCTGTGCTACAGTCGGCATGTCAAGCACAAGCAGAGATAAAGACATCAGTCGCGCGGCAGAAACAGGGCGGGCTGCCCCAGTGGCATAACAGGATTCTCTCAAGCTCCCCACACGTCGTGCTCTTCACTTTGTGTGTGTGTGGAGGATCTACATATCGGATGTTTCCGTATCCGTCTCCTTCTCCAAGGGCCTTCTTATTCTTTCCAATGTGTATATTTCTCACCTTCTTTTCTCTCAACACGTGTAACTGTTTTTTTATCTGCTCTCCGCAGCGCGTGGCGCTCAGTCCGGACGATGACGGGTTCCCCTGAGGGCGATTCTTGCACTCGCTCTCTCCTTCTCCATCCCTGAATCCATGCGTCCTTTAGTCCTCCATCTCTCCTTCCATCAAGGAGGTCGCACGAGACAACGCAGCAAGGTGCACAGAGCCAAAAGGACACAAGAGCACTTGCTCTCCACAGCCGAGAGCTACAAACTGGGTTTGTCTTCTCGTAGTGTCTTTTTCAGCCCATAAACCCTCAGTCAGGCAATAATCATTAGTTCTTAAATTAACTACTAGCATCATTCCTGCTCTGTGTCAGTAGTAGTAGGTAGTGTTGTTAATGATGACTAACTTCATAGCTCATCACGTTAGTAGTTGCTAACACTCAGTGGCTCTCCTGCTGCACTCGTGCTTTAGTTTTTTAATTAGAAATAGCATTTCAAGCTGGTTTGAATTGATCTATGGCCATTTCGTTTGGCAAAACTTGACAGAGAATTGAGAACAATCCATCCTGTAAGCATGCAAGATACATGGAAGGAAAATATGAAATAGGATGGAGATAGGATCTGGAAAATTCATATTTGCAGACATACTAAACACAAATCCCACCTTGTGGCTGTTATGCAGTCATATAATCTCACAAACAAATAATATACCACAAACAATAAAATTTACCTTGTAAATAAATCAGAATCTGTACTTTTCTTTCCATACTTCCAATGCCAAGACTAGTATACTTTCATGTCTTCCATAGTCACTCCAGTCAGATTTGACCCTTCTAAAAGATCTGCAGCCACTATCTGGAGATGAAGGGTTTCACCTCTCAACTTTGAGAGGCAATATTTTTTTCCCATTTTTATTTGTTTCTCCAGCACTGGGGCTTCCATTTTTCTCAAGTTTCTAGGACCAACTAAATTCTTCCTGCCCAGGCACATTTATAACCCCAAAACTTGAGCTCAGGACATCAGTTTTTCTAAAATATTATCAGTTATCGCTACAATCTGTGTGGTTTGTTATCACAAACACGCTAATAGATACGGTTGCCAGGGTTTGATAATGGCTAAAATGCTGTTTGTTCATATCTACAGTCTAGATCGCTCCCTCTCAGACAGGCAAAAACACACACACACACTATCGCACAAACACAAATGTGTCTTTTGCGCCCCTACATTCGTCATGCCTCGGGTAAAACTCTTTAGCATTTAGCATGCTGACAAGAAGACACCGCCTGCCATATTGGGTGGTTTAATGGCATGATAGATTAGAGTCGTAGATCAAAGCTTTGCTCCTCTGAACAGTCATCTGTTCAATGCGTGGCACAGGAAATGTGGAGTGCCTGAATATAGGCTTCCTGTACATATCAGCTCTCCAACTCTCTCCATGTGATGAATGAGCACTTGGTTATTTCTGTATCGCTGTCAGAGGGACACTGACTGATTGAACGGATGTAGAAAAAGAAAAAAGCAGGTTTTGATCTACCTGGATATGCCTGCTGATAAAAAAAATAACTCAAACCAGCCAAAGGTTTTTTTGCTGGTTTTAGTTAGAATAGTCTGAATTGATTGTTTAAAGGGGTTTGATATATTTTGAACAGTGGTTATCAACTTTTTAACCCCCTTTGGGCCTTCTAATCTAGACTGAAATACATAACCTAAAAAATATGTAATTTAAGACATATTGGGGGACCCCTGATAGTTTTCCATTTGCCCTGGTTGAGAACCACTGATTTACAGATCTTAGAGCCCATCTAAACCAGCTTAAACCAGCAAAAAAACTTGGGCTGGATTAAGATTTTCCAGCATTGATTAAAACTTTGCATCTAGCAGTATGTCTGTGTACTGGAATGTGCTGTTAGATCAGATGGTTTTGATGAGCTAATCATGTGAGTTGCCCTTTGTTGGAGACTACCGAAAGTCCCTGAGACGCGTATGTTTGGTTCTGGCCTGCATGTGGGTGGTCTCGCATCTGGAGTGGTTCTTTGTTCCTGCCACCTTTGCTCTTCTCCGCTGTGATCAGGCATCTTGTGTGTGGCTCTTGTAAAACATCCCTCCACATTTCAAAGAATCCTCCATTAAGTCACTGTTTGTTTTCCATTAGAAAGAGAGAGAGTGTGTGAGTTTCGATGCTCAGGCTTTTGTCTGTGAGGATTAAAGAAGCTGCAGTTTATAGTTGGTTTTCTGATCAGATGGGTTTGACATGAAGAAATGGTTTGGAGATAACAGGCCTTTTGTCATCGATATTATAGTTCGTTTGAATCTTCATCCCTAACCATTTCTCACATCAAACTGTGTATACAGTATTGAAAGTATAATAGATAAATCGATTTTCTAGATTTTTTTTTTTTTAAACGGAAGCTGTAACATTTTAAATGCTTCGAATACTTTCAAAATATATCAGTTCTGAAAATGTGAAACTTTAGTTTTTGATTTGAAAATCTCAGACTAGCAATACAGGGTAACCAAACTGCTTCATGTGTTTTTTCAAAATGACATTAATTATTGTTTGATCATTATCAATGGTTTCTTCAGATGCGCCTTGCTGAAGAAAAAAAAAAGCTTAAACCAGCCTTATCTAGTTTGCTGGTCTTATTTAATCTGGTTTGCTGGTTTTAGATGGGTTTTGGGCACTTATCATCTGGTTTAGACTGGAAGACAAGCTTTTCGAGCAACTGAACTACCTGGACGCCAGACTAGGATACCAACCAAGACCAGAAAAAAAAAGTCTAAACTGGGTTTAGATTGGTTTTGGGCACTTGTTAGTTGATTAGGCTGGGAGACCAACCAAGACCAGAAAAAAACAGCCTAAACTGGTTTTAGATGTATTGTGGGCACTTATCGGCTGGGTTTAGACTGGAAGACAAGCTTGTTGACCAGCTGAACCAACTGGACACCAAACTAAGACCGGTAAAAAGCCTAAACTAGTTTTAAATGTTTTAGGCAATTGGACAATTGGTTAGGCTCGGAGATCAGCTAAAGCTAAACCAACTAAAAACCAGCATGGCCAAACTGGAAGACCAATTAAGACCAGCAAATAAGCTTAGGTTGGTTTAATCAGTTTTTTTTTAATCAGAAGGGGCATCATGCACATTTTTTTTCCTGACCCCAAACTCATCGTTGTTATCAGGTGTTGCTCTAGAGTAGGCTCAAAAAATGTTTTATGGTAAACTGTTACATTGAGCTCTCTAGCTGTCAAGGTTTCTACAAAGAGATCTCTTAGCGTATTATAATTTAGTATGTGGGGGACACATATTCGATAAACACATGTACAGTCTGCTCAGAGAAGGTTCTAGACCAGGCTTATAGACCTTGGATTTTCTGCCTCTCTGTACAGTAGATAACACACAGTAATTTGTGACCGTTGTCCATCATTCTTACTCTATGCATATGTACCGGCGAGTCCTGCCTTCCTATAGCACTGCAGGGACTCGCCACGCTGCTCCTTCACCCCACTCCACTGTGACTAACATTCGTGATGTCCGTAACTCCTCCTCATCACTGTCTACCTGTCATCCCCATCAGCCCAACAAGTAGGACATTGCTTTCGAAAGGGCTACCATTCTTTTAAAATGGACGATACACTGGACGATAAGCTGGAACCTCTCCTGGATCAGTGCTCCTTAGTTTGGTGGACTTGTAGAGCTGAACCGCCGACTCTAAATGGATGAGTCAGGTCCTCCACGCCCATGATAACATTCCTGTCTGTTCTCTTTGTGACCTGTGGAGAAAAAAAACAACAACTCTATTTTGGTTTCCCCCTATGAGATCATGTTGACATGATGTATATTACTTGAAGAACTGTTCCTTTTTTGTATGGTTTGTAGGTGTTAATTTAAGGAGAGGGGGAGGAAGGAGGGCTTGTCATTCCTGTCATTTGAGGAAACATGCGTCCTGGTTATGCCATAGCTGTTGGGAGACATTTTGTACGCTGTTTGTTGCACAAACTTTTTCAAGAAGCCTTCTGCACTGTGTAAATGATTACATAGGATGGGGGGAAGGGTGACCGTTGCAGTCCAATGAGTCTGAATCATGATTTGTAAATATGTTTTCATACAGCAAAACTTTTGATAAGGTTTTAAACATTTATTGTAAAAAGAAGATGTGTATATTAGTCTCCTGGACGAAAGAGTGTAGACCATACATGGATTTGTTTGTACTCAAGAGCACTGGATTTCTTTACTACTTGATTGTAACTAAAATTAATAATCTGCCAAAGTGTTTTACATTTTTTTCTTCCTCCGGTTCTTAAATTTATTTTTGCTTTTTAACCGTAAACATTGCAGAAATAGTGTTTAATTTGTATCTGTACATTTATTTAATAGATCAATTAAATTGTAATTCTATTTAATAGGTTACACTCAGTGTTGAAAGAGAGGGTTACAGTTTAATTTATTGCTGCCTTGTATGTGTTCATGTATTTCCCTTTTTGTTTTTTGCTTTTCAGGTGTCTGTGTCAGTGGGTCAGAGGTGGTGGGAATAGGGAGGGGGTTTTAACGTTAGCAAAACTGTACTTACATGGAATATCTGTACTGTATGCCAAAATGGTCTCACTCACGTTTCTATGAAATTCAAGTTGTTGATAAATATCTATATATTGATATATTAAATTGTTAAAAATAGCTCTTTTGTCGCTCTTTGTCTCCTTCTTAAACATTTTTATTGGTTAAATGAAAACAGTTGTCAGTCGTTTGTGGTTCTGTTGTTCCTTTGCATAAATTCGCCCTTCCCTGCATTCCAGCTCATGATTCTTGTCAGTATGCCCACATTGCGGTTATGCCTGGCTCTGTGCCTGGTAATGGAAAGAGGAACTCCCCCACCAGGTGTCACACTGTGATTTTGCTAATGTCTGCGGTGAGTATTAGCCTCCAGGGAGACCTAAATAAAATGGGAAAACTGCTTGAACTCCCAGCGGCAGCCCCTGAGAGCGGGCAGATTTAATGAATGTGATTTTTACAAAGTTGCCATGGTGCTCACCCGAAAATCTAGATTCTGTAACCATTTACTCACCCTTATGTGGTTCCAAACCCGTATGGCTTTCTTTTCTCTGCAAAGCACAAAAGTAGATATTTTTTAGAATTTCATACAAAAGAAATTTAGGTTTGGAATGACACGGGGGTAATAAATTCATTTATTTTTGTTGGTCAAATATCCATTCAAGTCAATAGCATTGTGGGCAAGTGAACCGACATATAGTGCTATTGCTATTGCTAAGTCCGAATCACGACTCGAGGACCTTTCCTAATCCCACTCCCACTTCGCTTCCCGTCTGTTCTACATGATCCTATCATAACAAAGGCAAAAAATGGCAAAACTAAATCTTAAAAAAAAAAAAAAAAAAAAAAAAAAAAAAAACCTTTCAAGAGCAGAACACCCCGCTATAGTGCACAATAGTCTGGGTTCTGGAAATAAAAATGTAATCTAACTTGTTGACCTTTAAAGATGTTAATTGATTCTTTTGATGAATCATATTATTTGGAAAAAAAAATTTTTTAAATCACTCTTAACAGCAGAATTGCTAGTGAAAAACTACATTACCCTTGATTCTAGAAAGAAATTTCCACCAATCAGAGAATGACGGTGAGCAATCACACCAAAAAAGTTTTGAGACTCCCATGAAGCACCACAAATGACATGTGTGTGTACTTTTTTTATGCTACATTGTGGGGACCAAATGTCAACACAAGGATGGTAAAACCTGAAATTTTTGACATTGTGGGGACCGGCCTGTGGTCCCCATGAGGGAAAAGGAATTATTAAAAATTGTAAATGATGTTTATCTGAAAGTGTAACAATGCAAACAGTTTTTCTGTAAGGGGTAGGTTTAGGGGATAGAAAATATTGTTTGGTCAGTATAAAAGTAATAGAAATCTATGGAAAGTCCCCACAATTCACAGAAACAAACATGTTGAGTGAGTATATATAGTCATTTGCAATGCTTCATTTGATTGTAGTTTTTTTTTTTTTCGTCACTAAAGTTGTTATATACTCCATCTTGAACCTTTTTCGTCTTGTCCAATTCTCAAATCCTTTTTTGATTCAAATCAAAGATTATAATGTTGTGATTGACCTCACAGCTGGTTGATTTGGTTTATAAATGAATGGGAAATATATTTCTGGAACCAAAGCTGCTGAAAGAGTGGACACTAATTCACTCTATTGTAGCTCTTTATGTAAGACCTGATGATATTGAGGAATGCTGCTTTTTTTAAGCAGTCTTTAATGGTAGCTGCCTATGGATTGTGTAATGAAATTAAGCTCTCCTCCCCAAGCGGATTTGGCCTGCAGTAGGGGACCAACAGTTGTTAGGGCACCCTGGTTCGTTTCTACATAGACCACCCTATTTATGATTCTCTTTGTTGGTTCAATTACTTTGCCCATTGTAGAAGTCTCTGAAAACAGTCCTCAGAGAATCTATGAAAGGTTTTTTTTCCCCAATCCCTAATCGCTGCTGTCCCTCTAGAAAAGAAAAGGATATTTTCACAAGTACAGTTATTTCCTCTTCCTCTTTTTTCAGCTTTATTTTAGCACAGCAGATGACATTTAGCGCTCCCTCCTACTGTGCGAACATCCAGTTATTATGCAGCTGGTCCCACTGTGGCAAAGGGAGCTGGGTGTGTCTGTGTCATCTGTCTAGGTGAAAGGGAGACAGAGCATTCGCTAAAAGCTATTAAGACTTAATTACTGCTAAAAAATTCGTTCTTGTACCAGGGAGCGTGTTGTTCACAAATAAACAAGGAGCTGGAAAAAGGCCATGGAAAGCATGAAGGTAATACTGATTAGGATGGGGAAATGAAAAGTAGCATTTGGGATTAAAACCCAATATCCTGCTTTTTTGTTAAAGGGATAGTGCACCCAAAATTTTATTTAGCCCCAATGTCATTCCAAACCTGTAAGAAGAAATGCTACTATGCAGTTACTGTGAACTTGAATAGGAGCGTTCAAGTTTCAAATCTGACTAAATTTGTTCCAAAACCCAAAATTAAAATTTTCTAAATGTGTGTTATGTACATATATTTACAAAATGTATGCTTGACGAATGCAAGATTTCTCCAATCATTTAGCCAGTTTAAACCCCACCCCTGCAAGCTCACATTCTACCTCCATTTTTGAGTGCCACGCCCACAACTCAAAATCCAACCATAAAAACAAGTCAAGTCCTGCCCTCTTTCTTTCTTTTGTTTTTATAACAAGTTACACTTGGATCTCCATCACAATATGCAAGTAACAATCTGTTGCTTCTTTCCATTTCATAGCAACTTCAAATTTCGTCCCACATGGCGTACTATACACTATGTACTATGTACTCAACTAGTGTACATGAGTCTTATAGCCCCTTCCCCTCCGCTACGCAATTAAAACTGCGACTGCAGAATGCATGAAATGTCCAATTCTCCGCACTTTGCTTTTTTGTTTAAGTGCATCATCTGGATACATAAAGTGCGCACACACACACTTTAGTGACGTAAGACACCCTTCTGAAAGCTAAATTGATGAATGCGACACCTTATGATCTCAAGGACTTAATGGACATGCACATGTGGCAGCCAATGTAAGTACGCAAGTGCACGTGAAGTGTGCCATTTCAGACAGGGCCTTAGACTAACGCACCTAAAGTTTATTGATGAGCATCATCCATCCTAGCTTTGTTTGGTGCATTCATGACAGAAATAGTGGTCAAATTTGTGAATAAATTGTTCTTTTGAGTTCTTTCCTTTATAATCTTTTCACTGTATATTTGGAAAATCACTATATATTGCAAAATTGGTCTGAATTTGTCCACTGTTCTGACTTTTGATTTGATTGATTTAAATTAATAGAATTAATATTACTAAGTCTCGCACACAGGTATAATGAAAAATAGCTTCACACAACAAGACATGTAATAAATCAATCAAATTATATATATATATATATATAATATATATATAGATATATATATATGTATTTATTAGGTCTTCTCAAAAAATTAGAATAGCATTTCAAAAAGTGAAACTTTCATATATTCTAGATTCATTACATGTAAATTAAAACATTTCAAAAGTTTTTTTTGTTTTAATTTTGATTAGAGCTTACAGCTCATGAAAGTCAGAAATCCAGTATCTCAAAATATTAGAATATTTACATGTGAGTTTCATTAGATGACCATCAGTATAAATTCCGGATATTTCTTGTTCTTTGAAACCACAATAATGGGGAAGACTGCTGACTTGGCAATGGTCCAGAAGACAATCATTGACACCCTCCACAAAGAGGGTGTCACAGAAGGTCATTACTGAAAGGGGTGGCTGTTCACAGAGTGCTGTATCAAAGCATATTAAATGCAAAGTTGACTGGAAGGAAGAAATTGGGTATAGGAAAAGGTGCACAAGCAACAGGGATGACCGCAAGCTTGAGAATACTGTCAAGCAAAGCCGATTCAAACACTTGGGAGAGCTTCACAAGGGGTGGACTTAAGCTGTAATCAGTGCATCAAGAGTCACCAGGCTCAGACGTCTTCAGGAAAAGGGGTACCAAGCCACTTCTGAAACAGAAACAACGTCAGAAGCATCTTACCTGGGCTAAGTAGAAAAATAACTAGACTGTTGCTCAGTGGTCCAAAGTCCACTTTTCAGATAAAAGTAAATTTTGCATTTCATTAGGAAATCAAGGTCTGGAGTCTGGAGGAGGCACAGAATCCAGCTGCTTGAAGTCCAGTGTGAAGTCAGTGATGATTTGGGGTGCCGTGACGTCTGCTGGTGTTGGTCCATTGTGTTTTATCAAGTCCAAAGTCAATGCAGCCGTCTACCAGGAGATTTTGGAGCACTTTATGCTTCCATGTGATGACAAGCTTTATGGAGATGCTGATTTCCTTTTCCAGCAGAATTTAACACCTGCCCACACAGCGCCAAAACCACAAGTGGTTTGCTGACCATGATATTACTGTGCTTGATTGGCCATGAACCCCATATGGAATCTATGGGATTTTCAAGAGAAAGATGAGCAACAGTCGATCCGAGCTTAAGGCTCAATAGTGCCTCAGCAGTGCCACAGGCTGATCGCTTCCATGCCACACCTCACTGATGCTGTTGTTTGTGCTAAAGAAGCTTTTATGCACCCAAGTATTGAGTGCATAAATGAACATACTTTAAATAACTTGAACTTTTATGTTTTGCAAATCCTTTTTTATTGATCTTAGGAACTATTCTGTTTTGAGATACTGGATTTTCGACTTTCATGAGCTGTAAGCTCTAATCATCAAAATTAAAAAAAAAAAACTTTTGAAATGTTTTACTTGTAATGGATCTAGAATATATGAAAGTTTCACTTTTTGAAATGTTACGAAAAGGACTTTCTCACGATATTCTTTTTTTTTTTTATGTCACCTTATATGTGTGTGTGTATATATATGTATATATATAGAATAATTGTTATTTTTATTTATTTTTTTTACTTAAAAAGCACCTGTCCTGTCATGGCTGTACCAATACATTATTAACTCTCATTGGTTTGTCCTTCGACAGAAGAATAAATTATAGAATTTGAATCTATCTCTTTTATATGTGAATTTGCATTTTAAATCACAATTCTAATGTATGTAATTGTAATAAATATATAAAAGTCAGTATACTTAGCCATACTGCTCCAATATGTTGTGTATTTTTCCTCTCTCACCTAATCTCGCTCATCGCCTCATATCGTCTCGAAATGCTCCTTTGTCATTTCTTCCATGATTGTTCATTTGCGCTTCACATCTGTGTTGTGTGTTGGCTCTCCTGTTTTATTCTCGGTTATATTGTGTTACACTCGTCCACTGTGAATCGAGCCAGCAGCTGAGGGATCTCCAACAACAAGTGTTCCCCAGAGAGCGGCAACCAGACACGTCTGTAGAACAAAGCTGCAATGCTTGTGTGAAGCTAAACGTTAAACTCTGCGTTTAGTATTCCAGGAACATTTCAGCAGCGGTCGTACACTTATGCGCACTTATGTTCTGCCTCTATTCCGCTTTTGATATAGAGACTGAATCTTCAGTCGTAAACTGCACGAGTTGAAGACAATTTTCTTTTTTTTTCTCTCCATATTCACTGTCTTGGGCTGGTAATGCCAAGATTGCATTGTATGTGGTCCCATAGAATAGAATGACCATTTAGCCCTTAGGTTGTTTAACCCCATGCTACCTTGTTAAATAACGTGCTTCGAATTAAAAGCAATGTTTGTATTTTGTTTCCAGCTATATTAAGAGCAGCACTGACACCTGCTGTACAGGCATATGTATAGACAGACAAACAAAAGCTCTTCGACCATATGACCAACTCAATTGGTGTAAATCTAGTCAGAGCTTGTGAAAGACAAGGACAGAAATAAACACTAGAAAAGATTCTCTGAATTAAGAACTATCTTTCAGCAAAATATCTTTATTCAGCATACAATCCACTCCACTAAAATGTGGTAATGAGGTGACAAGCTCTGATTCACTTCAGTAATGACAGAAAAGAGAAAATATTAATTTGGGTAAATAGTCTTTTAATGAATGAGTAGTTCACTAATTGAAACTGACAACTATTTGACACACCCTATGTTGCTGTACTTATTTTCCTGAGCTATGCAGACATGAATGACAACCAGTTTACAAAAACCGTAGATTCCATTTTCCTCTACCGTTTCTGACAGGAATAACAGAGGTCCTAGAAAACGTAAAAAAAGGATGGGTTGACATTCTCACAGTGAGAAAATGAATAAATAGCACCATTCATTTCTGCTCTGCCTTTTTAATTCAAGACTACTCGTTCCAGCCTATACAAATATACTCTGTATACTGGCCTCATGCATCACCAATAGCTGATTAAAAAAAATAAATAGCTATCAAATACAAAAATAAGACAATATTTCATATAAAGAGGAAATATCTTCTAAAAATGCTTGGTGTTAAAAGACCAATATCAACCATTCACTTTGGTCAAATAGGAAATTCAGAAATGAAAAGGATGGAATGTTGCAACGTTAGAAAGATTTTGAATATTTACAGTATTACACTTCATATAAAATCAAGAGGGCGTTTCCACAGTGTGCATTTACAGCAATGTTATGCACACCAAACAACAAAAGTTTCACAAAATACAATCTGTCAGATCTTTCTTTCAAACAACCTTGAGCAAACAGAATTACATTGATCATCTTAACCTATATTAATAAATAGTGCTACGGAGTTGACTGTCTGATATGACAGTCTATCATGAGTGTTTGAGATATGAACTGAGCTCAGCGGCAGTAATGTGAAAGGACAGAAATGTGCTTCATTTGCATCCCTGAAATTCACACACACATCTCAGCTACCTTCATGCTAAAACAGGGCCTGTATCAACCCCTCATCTGAGGTCAGGAGTTCTGGGTTTCTGCTGGTGAGTCAGACGGTCTCTGTTTTGTTGTGGGGGACAGACCCCTCACTGCTGGGCTCTGTGTCAGTCCGAAGCCTTTTGAGAGGTCTTTCACAGAGTTCTTCTTCCTCCTTCTGTTTTACTGTGATCTCCATGACTTGTGTGCTCGGGCTGCTGGTGTCAGGGTTAGAGCAGGGTGGTGTGTTTGCTGTAGAAATATCTGGACACGTGGCGGAGCCGTTTGTCTGAGATATCTCATCTGTGACGCAGAGAAGGGGCATGGAGGAATGGCTTCCTAAACCTGTGAAATCAGAAGAATACATTTAATATTCTTAAAGACACATAATACATTTAATAATAAATACTTTTTTGTGGATTAACTCCACAAAGTGTCACTTAATGAAGAAAAAAAAACGAATATTTTATTAGTCTTCACATCATCAGATGAATTGTTACTAAATTATTCACAGTATGTATAGTTGTAATGGTTTATAACGATATATGAACACAGGTTGTATATATTGTACTATAAATGGATTTTTTATTTCTTTTATTTTTAGTAACCTTGTAGTGCTATATTTTTCACGTAGGGAAATTAGTTTATTAAAGAGCGTGAAAAACACATTATTGTAAGACATATTGTTTGTGTTTTGCTATAAAACTGACAGAATTTGAAAGACTTTCAGTTTCTCCTCTCTCCCGCGGTGCTTCTTCTTTTCCCAATTCGGCCGCAATAGGCTGGAATATACTCTCAAAATATTATAACTTTAATCTCGTAATTGCTACGAATTGATGAAACATTTAGACTTTATTGTAATATTTCAACTTTAATCTTAGATTTTTTTTTTTAAATTACATTTAATGTGGCACTAAAACCCATGTTTTTATTTATATATATATATTAGTAAAAAAAAAAAAAAGTGTGCGAGTCTGATGAGCCTGACCGTTCTGGGTATTTGTGTCACTCTCTGGCTCAGATGGGTGTTTGCTGCTGTTTGAAAAGGTGGGAAGTGAAGACAAAGATCCACTGGACTCAGAGCTCTCCAAAATACACTCCATATAATCTCTGTAATGCCAAACAAACACCAGGCAGAATATGACCTTACACTGCATCGGATTCTATATACACAGAGTTTAATTAGAGGACTTAGACTTGTGACTTTTAATGTGCCACATGGTATTGACGACTGACTTACAAAACTCCAGGGCGAAGACTGTATTTTCTTTTTCCAAGCTTGGTTTGCTGTGCAAAGAAATCATAACGCTCAGATTTCTTCCACATGTAATAAAAGGCCACACATTCCCCTACAGATCTAGTTCTCACCTGGAAAAGTTTAATTAAGTAACAATTACCTTTGTGAAAGCCAAAAAAAAGAAACAGCCAAGTTCACCAACTGATTACTCTAAATTATTCAGTATTTGAACAGTTCAAATTGTATAACAACAGCAAGGTTTTGGAATGAGGAATGAGACTAAACACTAACCTTATTCATTTGTATTGAGCTGAAATCTTTTCCGTAAGTGTTGAGTCCTTGCTCAAAACCTCGACACTCCTCTTCCGTCCAAACTGACATTTCCTCTGAGGGAAAGAGAGATTTTAGTTTAGGTGACACATTGAGAGAATGTTGACTGACGTGCTGAGAGCTATGTTATCACAGGCTTAGAGCTTTTCATAGTTCCCAAAATAACATAGTGAAAAACATTACTTCATAGAAGCCAAGAGTTTTGAGAAGCACATGCTGCTATCATAAACTTCATGCAGAAGCCACACTATGTTTTACTAAAGCTGTAAACATTAAAATATTTTTAAAGATTTAGCCCCCAAGTAAAGATAATTCAGGAACATTATTGTGGCACATGGGTATTGCAATGAATATCCAGTACAGTACTTCAGAAGTCAATATATTGTTTGTTTTATTTCCACATCAACATTTCATTTTGCAATCTAAGGTACATTTAATTTCCATAAAAGTCAGGGGATTAATACAGAAAGGATCTAACACTAGCATACTGGCTGTTTATTAGTACTCATAAAGCACATATTAATGCCTTATTCTCCATGACCATATTTTAGACCTTAATCTTACCACACATCTAAACTTAACTACCTAACTAACTATTAGTAAGCAGCAAATTAGTATCTAATTGAGGCATAAGACGTCATAGTTAAAGTTAATAGTGAGAACTGGTCCCCAAACTAAAGTGTGACCAAATAATTAAGGCATAAATTGAAGATAACACAATACCATCAAAATGTTCTAGAGAAAACACAATGAGTTGTATTAGCAACACTTCAAGGTTTGAAAATGCAACTTTCAACTAATCTCCATTACTTTTTAACTCATTTTACAAAAAAAGCTTAAGGCTTGAATACCTCTGCTTTCAGCCACTAGAATATGGAAATAACTTTTACTGTGCATTCTTATTACACTGCATGTTCTTCTTCATTTTTGTCTTGTTTTCCAGTGCAAATGTGTAAAGATTCTTAAATCAAGATACATTTACTCAAGCAGCAAAATGACAGTTCATTATTAAAATAAGAACAAATATTTGCCAATAAGCTCGGAACTTAGTTCTAAGAGAAAACAAGTTTTCATATCGAACCGACAGTAGGGCCTATTTGTTCTTGTTTTAAGCATAAACACACCTAGTTTATCAATTTTGTCAAGACCTTAAATGTGCATCTCAAGTAAATATATCTTGATTTAAGGATATTTGTATTGGAAAACAAAGACTGAGGTTAGGATATTTCAGTTTTTCCTCAATGCCTGCAATGCATGGCGTTAATACCAAGACTTCATGATTTAAGACTTTCTGCTCTTATTTAAGTTTTTTCAATTTGTTGATGGCAGAATTAGACTTTTGGTAAGACCTGCAGAAACCCGTAATGTTAATATAAACTAACATCATCTTTTACACATACACACACACACTAACCTTTGGCAGGCTTTACATTAAATTTCAGTCGTCTTAAAGCTTCTTCTGCATTAAAGTTGCATTTAAACAATTCATAAAGAGCCTGAAATGGAAGCAAGGGAATTAGATTTACATTACAACATGATGTCAAAAGGGAATCATCAATATGATTTAAGTAAATATGCCATTGGATGGTGACCTGCCTGTTCATTGTCTTTGATATGAGATCCTTCAGGAATTGCATAGACACCAGTCTCTTCCCCGCTGCATTTAGAGGCCTCGGCTAAAAACTCTACAACCTTTTCTTCTGGAATTAACTCTGGATTCCACAATAGCTGATCTTCATTCTCATACACTACATTTAAAAGATACAAACCGAGAAGAACAAAATGGTATGTAAAAATATGTATTATATATATATAAATAGATATATATATATATATATATAATATGAATATTATTATATATATACAACACCCATGCACATCTAAATACCATATATTCAGTTCTGCACCTTTTCATTATCCTTAATACATGCAAAATGCCAACAGGAGTCTCTGCTTGATACATTGAACCAACCATGATTTCCTAGGAATGACAGAAGAAAAAATTCATGTCTGAAATCATAAAAAAAAATAAGCATTTGAGAGAAAATCATCTAACATCTACCTTCTTCCAATCTTCAGATGGAATATAATCATCATCTTCAGATTCTTCCTCATCCCCTTTAAAACAAAAAGTCACATGGAGCTCCATCTAGTTAGACTCTGAATCTATATCACCATCTGCTGGTCCTACCAGGCATCTACTAGATGGTACAATGAATGAAAAACATCTGTGCAAGTGTACATTTGAAATAATATATCATAAATAATATAGTGTGTTCTGCTGATTTGGTAGATATAAAGAAACATTATGTTGCTTACTATTTTTGTGGAAACGGTGATACATTTTTTCAGGATTTTTTGTTATATGAAGTGTCTTTACTGTCACTTTTACTGTTCATAAACCTTTGAATGGTAGTATGCGTGTGTATACACTAGTCAAAAGTTTTTGAACAGTATTAATGTTTTTTAAAGTAGTCTCTTCTGTTCACCAAGCCTGCATTTATTTGATCCAAAGTACAGCAAAAAACGGTAACATTTTTAAATATATTTTGCCTTCTTTACTTCTTTCTATGTGAATATATCTTCCAAATGTAATATTCCTTGTGATTTCAAAACTGACTTTTTGGCATCATTACTCCAGTCACATGATCTTTCAGAAATCATTCTAATATTCTGATTTGATGCTCAAAAAACATTTATTATTATTATTATTATTGTTTAAAACAGTTGAGTAAAATATTTTCAGGTATTTTTGATGAATAGAAAGTTCAGAAGAACAGCATTTATCTGAAATAGAAATCTTTGTAACATTATAAATGTCTTTATCATCACTTTTGAACAATTAAATGCATCCTTGCTAAATAAAAGTATAAATTTCTATCATTTCTTTCCCAAAAATGATACTGACTCCAAGCTTTTGAATAGTATAGTGCATAATGTTACAAAAGCTTTTTATTTCTGATAAATGCTGATCTTTGGATCTGGAACCGTTTTAAATATTAATAATAATAATAAAATAATTTTTCTTGATCAGCAAATCAGAATATTAGAAGGATTTCTGAAGGATCGAAAGACTGGAGTATGATGCTGAAAATACAGCTTTGATTACAGGAATAAACGACATTTTAACATATATTCACATAGAAAAAAAGTTATTTTAAATTGTAAAAATATTTAACAATTTTAAAAAAAATGCTTTTTTGCTGTATTTTGAATTTTCATCTTGCTTCTGTATAATGCATATTAAAGTTCATAAGTGCAGGGCTGCTTTGTTTATAGCGGAAACCAAGGAAACACTTTAAGCTCTACCTGCTGGCAGAGAGTGAATCTGCAGTCTCATTCAGCTCGTCTGCTGTTTCGGTTTCATGCAGATATTTTTTATGCATAAAAAACAAAGTTCACAAAACTGAAGTCAAACCATCTGTTTTGTTTCAAATTTCCGAAATTACTACAATCTAATTAATTAAAAAACTGCTCATGGGGGGGGGTGTCTGTATGCAAGTGGGGTTTCGGCTGTCGGGTTGTTTTGGATTCACGAGGAGTAAAATAGGCAGTGGTTGCCTCTCAGGTGGGTAAGGTCTGGGCTTGTCCACAGAGCACATGCCAAAGCCAGGGTATTTGTGTGTGTGTTGGAGATGTCTTTTCTGGGAAGAGGTGGGGTGGCTGGAGGGAGTTGTGTGAATGATGTAGTTGTGTGAGGTTGTGGGGGTTTGGGTTTAAAATGCAATTTAGTGGTTGTATTGACTTGTACATGTCACAAGGGGAGGAGTTTAGCCGAACGCGGGTAGCCAAAGCCACGTACAAATGAGGATAACAGAACAATCCCAACCAACGCCTGCGAAGAGCAAGAGAACAGGGCTAATAGGAGGTATGTGATAGGATTATAGGGCAATGGTCACAAAGAAGCTGGGTGCACGGTCTAGGGGTTGCAAGCAAGAAGGAAAAAGGGACACAGGGGCAGGCAGAAGTTGGCGGAAAAAGCTCGTGGTGAAAAAAAGAAAAAAAACTGGGAAGCGCAGTGGGGGTGGAGCGGGAGGGGACATTGGGGGGGGTGGGATGGATGGGGGCGGGGGACAGGGGTCCTCGAAGGGGGTTGTTTTGATGTTCAAAGTACAGGGGGGCTGCGTGGGAGGGTCTCCGGGAGGGCTACATCGACCCCGGGAAGTGGGCACGCGGGGGGAATGCTGAGGGCAGGCCAGGGGCGCAAACTGCGTGTGGGGAAGGGGACTTTTGTGGGGGGGGGGCCGCAGGAAGGACACCAGCACCCTCAGTACTGAGGACCGGAGTGCACACGTGTGTGTGGGACGGGGGGTGTTGTACTGTGAGTGTTTCGGGGGGGGGGCAGGGGGGGATGGAGGAAAAAAGAAAAACGAAAGAGCACAGGGGCCTAAGGAGTGCGCAGGAGGGAGGAGAAGCACCCGGGGGAGCGAATACAGCCGATCGTTTTGGGAAAGAGGCACATTTGTGCACACCTGAGTTGGGGGATCCGCTGCCAGGGCCCGCCGGGCAGAGCCTCGCCATGCTGGCGGTTGGATGGTAAACGTGGGTGGACAGCCATTTTTAGGTCTCTCCAGTGATGCTCAATTGGGTTTAAGTCAGGGGCTCTGGCTGGGCCATTCAAGAACATTCACAGAGTTGTTGTGAAGCCACTCCTTCGTGAGTGTAGCGGGAGGTGTGTTTGGGCTTGGTGTGGTGGGGGCGTTGTAGGATGTGGTCCGGGTGGTGTGGTGGTCATGGTCTGTGTGTGGGACACTTCATGATGCTCAAGACCCAATAAAAAAAAAAGGTGATAGCAAACGAATGAGAGGCAGAGCGCAGGAAGACACCGGTACGGAGGAGAAACCGATCCAAATTACAAGAACAAAAAAGGTAAAAAGGGGGGCCCGCGATCGACAACCAGGCGTTACCCCCTGTGACATCCCGGCGGGAACACCGCAGCTGAACAAACACCCCCCCGCAGCAGTGAATGCTAAGTGGGTGAAAAATCGAACCACAAACAGGGTGTCGCCGAGGGGTGGGGGGCGCGATGGTCACAGACGGGACAAAGAGTGAAAGTGGACACGGGGGATGAATCGAAAAAACATGGACGCAGGTGACAACAAAGAGGGAGTGCCTAGGGATTGCCCCTCAGCTCCCTCGCCCACCGCATTAGAAATAAAAATAAGGGGCCCTCAAAAAAAGCAATGTGCGTGAGCAAGGAAGGTTTCCATGGTCTCATCAGACCACGAATCTTATTATTTCTCACAGCTGGAAGTGCCTTTCAGGGTTTCGTAGAGCAAACTCCTGCGGGGCCTTATTTATACTCTCTCACTGAGCGAGAGGCCTTCCCCCCGTGGGCCACAGCTGCCATAAAGCCCAGATTGGTGGAGGGCTGCAGTGATGGTTGAGTTTCTACAACTTTCTCTCATCTCCCGACTGCATTTCTGGAGCTCAGCCACAGTGATCTTTTGGGTTCTTCTTTACCTCTCTCAACAAGGCTCTTCCCGATAGCTCAGTTTGGCCGGACGAACAGCTCTAGGAAGGGTTCTGGTCGTCAAAAACGTCTTCCATTTAAGGATTATGGAGGCCACTTTGCTCTTAGGAACCTTAAGTACAGCACAAATTTTTTTGTAACCTTGGCCAGATATGTGCCTTGCCACAATTCTGTCTCTGAAATCTTCAGGCAGTTCCTTTGACCTCATAATTCTCATTTGCTCTGACATGCATTGTGAGCTGTAAGGTCTTATATAGACATGTGTGTGTCTTTCCTAATCAAGTCCAGTCAGTATAATCAAACACAGCTTGACTCAAATGAAGGTGTAGAACCATCTCAAGGTTGATCAGTAGAAATGGACAGCACCTGAGTTAAATGAGTGTCACAGCAAAGGGTCTGAATACTTTAGGACCATGTTATATTTCAGTTTTACTTTTTTAATAAATCTGCAAAAATGTAAACAAATCTGTGTTTAAAATTTCTGTCAATATGGGTTTCTGTGTGTACATTAATGAGGAAAAAAAATTTACTTAAATGTTTTTAGCAAATGGCTGCAATATAAAAAGAGTGAAAAAATTTAAGGGGGTCTGAATACTTTTCCGTACCCACTGTACTGCAGGCCTTGGTGTGCATGGGATACAACTATTTTTTTGTTTAAAAAAATTCTATTATATTTTTTTTCTTTTTCCTCCCAATTCTGAGTTTATATTTCCTTCATACTTTTTTCTCAAAATTCTAAGAATTGTGAGATATAAACGTTTTTTTCAGTGTACATCTCGCAATTCTGACTGTTTTACTCTATATTTTGAGGTTACATATCGCAATTGACTTTTTTCTCTGAATTCTGAGTTTACATTTAAAATGTTTCTTTTTTTTAGTTTTTTTTTGTTGATTTTTTACTTTCACCATAAAGATAAAAAAAGAAGAAACATGGAGGAAACAAGCTTTTACAGATGTGTAACATGCAGTGTAGTATTTTTATAATCATACCTTCCAAGTAATTGGATGGCCGAGCCCGAGGGTAGAGGAGTTGAGCTGTGCTGTGAGAAACACTGCAGGACGGAGGCTCCTCACCAGATGACTGCACATCCTCATCCTCTTGATCATCCTCCTGGAAGCCACAATGATTGGATGGACTTACTATGTTTATGCACACAACAACAAATAGATTCATTGTTTTCATGTAGATCTTTACTTTGAGTTTACTATGGCTGCTGCAATTATTCTCTGAAGTATCCTCCTCTTGAGCATCTCCATCCTCTTCCTCTGGAGACCCACCAGTGCTGTAGCCATACAATTTCAGAAGTTCCTCAATGGGCATCTCACCCTCCTACCAAACCAGACAGTAGTACAACGATGAATCAAGACCTATGAAGGTTATTTAATAAGCCTTATCATCATAAATGTATGTATTAAAAACAAAATAAACGATGGTCCATACTCGAGTGAGGTTATCAATTTCGGCACTGAAGTTGGTCTCTCCCTCCAGCTTTTCCTCTTCTTCTAATGTCCGCTCATCGTCAAAGTCATGTACGAGCAAGTCTGCTGAAGGATCAAAGTCTCTGTCCTCATTCTGGACCACTGGATGTGCTCCTATTTAACAGACATTTTTTTTATTATTATTTATTGATATAATTATCTAATGTATATTAGAGAGAGAGAGACACACACACACTATATTAAATGTACACAAATTATATAATATTACACATTAATATAAAAGTGGGCTTTGATGGAGCCTACTTTAATTTTGTTATTGCTAGGAAATAAAAATAAATGAAATATTTAACGCCTATCAGATGACTGCACACACTTAAAGGAGGGGGACTGGAAAGCAAATAAAACCATTTTTCTCGAAGAATAAATTATAAATCAAACTTTAAGAAACATAAACATAAGAGAAAAAGAAATATTGGACTTAAATCTGATTATGAATTTCAATCTACACCCGATGCAAAGCTGTTAAAGAACGTATAACCTCATGTTAATGAATGAGACTAGAAATAACAGGGTGCATTGGGTAATAATTTATTGAACACTGTTGGTGTTTCTTAATATAATCACTGAGGAATAAACTAGATGTGAGTTTGGCGCTCAGGCAACAAGTTAGCTGCTAGCTGCTAACACATTCAAATTGGGCGCCCTAACCTGATTGCTAATTATTCAGGGCTGAATGTTAAGAAGTACATCATCGTTGCAATATTTAAAATAAAAAATGAAGTTAATTTTATTAAAAGATTGCACTGACCGCCTTAAGTGCGTATTGCTGCATTTGTTATTTTTCCTCTTACCTCCGCCATAGTTGTTCTAGGTTCTGTGAAGCCAGCGATAATGAGTAGAGCTACACTAGTCTGTGGTGAATACTACAAAATAAAAGTCATGCCACGACCCAAACACTGCGCAAAGGTGACAAGCATAACTGGAATCTTTGAAGAGTTTATTTGCAAAAACAGATAATTCCGTTTATTGTGATTTGTTGTGTTAGTTAGCTGTATTTTTTATTATTTTTCACTTAATCAAAATAACTGCAGTTTGATTGAGTTTATTGGAATTCCCAATGAAAAAACATGATTTTTGAAAATGATTTAAAAAACGGAGTTATCTGTTTTTGCAAATTAACTTTTCATTTGGAAAACGTAAGAGTATTTCAAAATTAGCCTTCCCTCACTTTACTATAAGGTTTAAAAACAATACATTGGAAATCAGAAGTGTCCATTTACTAAAGGAAGACATTTTATGATTGTTATTGAAACATATTACCAAAATGCAACAATTGCAAATCTTTGAAAATCTACCTGTTAGAGCTGTGTTCCACTTAAGACTCACTATGACAGTTTCATATTAAACAATGCAGTCAGAAATGTTTCCATCATTAAAAGGTTTTACCCACATAGAAATGATTCTACGTTTGAAAAATTAAATAAAATATCGGTTTAAAATCATGTAAACTCAAATAAGAAACAATGGCTTATGTTTTATTTTACATTGAGCAGTCACAACATGGGTGCTTGCTTGGGCATCCCATTAGCAGCCAATTACAATGGTATGTTTTGTTGACCTAAAACCTGGATGAGATGGCTTTAAGTTACAAACAACATATTAACAACCAACCCTAGGGAAAGTAGTACAGAATTTATTGCCATAGAAGCGATGGGCAAAGGGAAAAATTCAAAAGGAGATTTTATTTTGGTTAGCATCAGAAAATGAAATAAAATACATATTCTTTGAGCTGAGGTATTTTAAATGTTATACACTTTCCATTTCTCACCGATACAATCACTGAGAATTTGCAGATATGAATTTGATAAAGAAAAGCTTCTTTAAGTGAAATCAATAAAAACATGAAAAAAAATAAAGTAAAACAAATACAAGTTGAACACATAAGATACTTCTGCAGCAACACGTCATCATCAGTGCTGAAAAATAAAGCACACAAATGGACATCATCCGCGAAATTTGAATCTCTAAGCAATGGACAAAGTGTTCCAAAAAGGGGCATACATGAATGAAAACAGACATTCATTCAGTAACCACAGATTGCATCAGATTTTCCAGATGTACAACAAGTATAGCACAAGAAATAACTGAGAAATGTGTGTTATTTTCAGATTAGCATTTTGCATTTGTAAAAAATACATCTGACAAATGTACAGTCATCATGGCCAAAAGTTTTGGCAGTGACATAAATTTAGTGTTTTGCAAAGTCTGCTGCTTAAGCTGTTGTAGATATTTTTCCACATATTTCTATGGTATTCTGAAAAACAATAATTAGCATATCATACAGTTTTTAACAGGCTTTGATTGGCAAAATAAAATACTTCTTTGTTCTTCATAACCTCTGCGTCGCTCTGGCATGCTGGATATTAGCTTCTGAGCCAAATCCTGACTGATGGTGATCCATTCTTGCCTTATCAGTTCTCGGAGTTGATCACAATTTGTGGGCTTGGCCCTCTGAATTGTTCACCCGAGCCCTTTGAGCCCTGCCCACCCACAGGTTCTCATGGGATGAGATCCGGGGGAGGTGCCAGGCCACGGATCCAAATTGATAATGTAATGAATTCGAGCCACTTCTTTATCACTCTTGCTTGGTGACATGGTGCTCCATCATGCTGGAAAAAATACACGGATCATCACCAAATTGCTCATGAAACATTGGAAGAAGTCGCTCTTGCAGGACGTTTTGATGCCATTCTTTATTCATGGCAGTGTTTTTGGGCAGAATTATGAGAGAGCCCACTCTCTCGGTTGAAAAGCAACCCCACAAATGGATGGTCTCAGGATGCTTCACTGTTGGCACAACACAGGACTCATGGTAGCATTCACCTTTTCTTCACCAAACAATCGATTTTTCAGATGTCCCAAACCGGGCGTCATCAGGGAAAATAACTTTGCAGCAGTTTTCTGCTGTCCAATCCTTGTACTTCCTGCATAATTTCAGTCTGTCCTTGACGTTTTTTTTCTTGGAGAGAAGTGGTTTCTTTGCTGCCTTTCTTGACACCAGGCCGTTGTCCAAATTTCAGGGGGGGCCGGTGCCACACCTGGCCACCACGTAGACACGGCACACATTAAACAATAATCTCGAAACAATGTGATGAACTCACAACAGCTTAAGCAGAAAACTTAGCAAAACACAAATTTGATGTCACTGCCAAAAACTTTTGGCCACGACTGTTAGGAAAATTATCATTTCAAATCAAAATAGGACATGTTTTGCATATTGTATACCAACTAATATCCATTGTTACCCCAAATCACTGCCAATTGAAAACGGAAACCGTTAAAGTGCATTGCTAACCATTTTCCGGCATCCACGATTCCCATCAGTACAAACAGTTTGTGCATCCCAATCCAAATACAAAACAGGTGTAAGATTGTCCAGTTGAAACACTGTGTAAAAATAGAATGCTTAACAAAAAAGATTGTTCTTTAAAGCTTGTTACCAAAGGGCATCTAACTAAAACACTACTTAAACATGGACTTCGTTACACACTGAACACTAACTTCCATTTTTCATTCAGGGTTTGAAAGGAGATTCACTGTTTTAAAACTAAAGTTGTTTAAAAGGTACCAGAACGGTCCACAAGATATTGAAACAATGTAGGCCTAAGTAAACCCTTATAGCTGATGAAAAACCTTTCCAACAATAAAACCCAAATTCACAATCATAGCAAGCATAAAATAAAAACAAACTTCATAAAAATACAATCCGCTATACTGACTACAACCACATTCTTTACCAAAGACTCCTTCAACAGACCAATACAACAGGTGTTTCAACAACAAATGACAAGTCATTCCCAATTTTCGTGTCAAGGGTACCAACATACAGGACACAAACAATCAGTTTGTAACACAGACACCATCGTAACCAGAAGGGAAAAGCTAAAGCAAAATATACTCTTGACCCTATGACATGCCCAGTATGTTGAAAATCTGAATGTTCATTTGAAATGAGGTCCTGCCGCATTGCTGTACCTTGTTACATGGAAATAGCCTACTTTGGCTTAAAATTAAAAATTAAAATAATAATAATAATTAAAAAAAACACGTCTTAGGAGTGACTTCTTACTCTTGCAACAAATACAAGAACTCATAGATACAGCCTTGTGCATTATAAACGAACATCAAACCACTGGTCATACAGACACTTTCCCTTTGACCTCTAGTTTGTTGGCATGCTCGCTCTGTTTGGTGGTCTGCTCCTCTGTGAAGGTAATGTAGGAATACACCAGACTGCCAGCAATGCTGAGAAGACAAGTACAGGCAATCAGATCATTAGCGTCACTCGAAACCCATGCATGCCATCTGTTTTTTTCTTCTGGGAAAAGCTCACTTCTTACCTGATGTTCAGACCAATGAAGTTAGTCCATGAGAAAATGTAATCGCCTCCAAACACCATTCCAATATACGTCACTAATATATTCTGCAGAAATACAAAAGTCGTCAACAAAAAGCAGGACAAACTGTATCTTTGTATGTTTAAGAAAAAAACATTCTTACTTTTAGGCAGCCGACGATGGTAGTAGTTAGCGCAGAGTTATACTGAGTGCAAAGTACAGTGGAGTACATTAAAACGAACCTGTAAATGTACCAACAGAAGATGTACTGTTAAGGAAATCTCTGAAATCATTAATCTACACTATTAAAAAACTGAAGTTGGCACAACTTTAAACAAACAAATACAGTAGCAACATTTTAGCATTTATGGATTAAGCTTAAACATACATAAAAAAAACATTTTATTCACTTATATAATGTTAATATACCAACCTACTGAAGTACTTGGGTTCTACATTTAAAACGTTAAGTTTATCACACTTAGCTTTTCTATTCCAAGCTGAGGTAAATACTATTATATAGAAAGTGTGTGGAATTTAGCATTAACCAATTAACAATCTTCTACTGTAGCATTTTTGTGTTTTTTTACCATTAAAATTATGTTCTTTTTTGTGTGTGTGTGTGTGTGTGTGTGTGTGTGTATAAAGGTGCGGCCACACAGGAAACTATTCATTAAATATTAACATTAACTTGTTGTGCATTCACTAGCCAATCAATTAAAATATATGATCAGGAGCTCAAAGTACTTCTGAAATAAAATAAACAATTCCCTCAGCACTTAAATATGATCTTGCATCTGTACAGACCACAGGCACTGGCTGCAGTCGTCTGCTAGTGTTTGCATTTCTATGATTGATGGAGTTTTTATATTGGTTGAGCTTTTATGACAAGTGAATTACAAACAAAACTAAATAAACACATGAATGCCACTAAACGTATTTAAATAGCATTAACTTAGACAGCCCTAGTATGGACCAAATACAAAGTTTCTATTTTAACTTACCCCATTATACAAGAGAGAATGAATTGACCTAGAAAAAGCAAATCTGACCAGCCTTCATATTCAAAAGCCTAGGGGCAAAAAAAGATATTTAGTGATGCATGGAAGGACACACTTAATGGAAATAATTACCTAGAGATCCTTCAATAACACAATCAGAGTAATTACTTAACCATTAAATTTCACAGTTATGAAGCTGTTTGTAAGGGAATTTGTAGGTCAAGCTCTTATAAATGCTAAAAAGTCACATAACACAGAGGACTTTCCACATTTTTTTCATAGGTTGAAACTGCAGAGAATTACTCGCATGGCGAGTAAAAAAAAAAAAAACAAATCCACTCAACCAGTCTAAAAAGAGGTGAAGAGCTCACCTAAAAGGAATATACCTAACTCTGTAAGCTACTACACTCACTCTGCTAGTTATGCTGACCGGTATAATGGTGGCTTTGTGCAAGAAACACACTGCCTCCTGTCCTCTCTCCTTCCTGAGGCAGCGCCTGCCAAATAAACTGGGCCTCCCTGTGAACACACTGAGCTAAATATAATGAGGCATTCATGGAGCAGGACCCTGTCATCCTAACCTCTCCCTCCCTCAAACAACTCGCCTTTGGCAAATGCTGACTCACTTCTCAAAAAGACCAGGATGCAGCACACTTTTTGACTAAGAAAATGCAGTTATTTTTTTCATGGGAAAAGCATTCAGGCAGGAACAGACATGCTGAAATTTATGTCATTCAGCTTGCTATGATTTCAAGAGAATTTATGACAAGCGTGCAGTCGTTCCAATCGGCTATGGGGTGTGTGTATCTTGGCAGTGAGCTCACAATTCACTGCAGCCCCCCTGAGCAGAATGGTGTGTTCGTGGTTGCCAGCTCATCGGTCGGTTATGAGGTCTTGTGGAGAACGGACTCTTAGTAGTGACTATAGTCTGGGGGTTTATTACGGTCTGGCATGTAAACACAATGTATTATATATTAACTGACATTACCAAACTATCCTGCCTGTATGTTGTGCAACTGCATTTTAACTATTCTTCAAAAAACACATTTTTATTAATGGCCAATATCCATACGCGAGAAAAAAACTTATAAAAAAATTATATAGGTTTAAAAATAAATTATAAATGTTATATACAAAAGATTAGTGGTCTCCGATATATCGCCGATATTTGCATTTTTCAATATCGCATGGCCGATGGTGCTTGCGGGACTTTTATTTTGACAGCGCCTGCGCACACAGTGCACACTCTTGTTTGCTGTCGTTGTTAACAGTTCTGTCCACGGACACAAGTCTGTCTAATAATCAGATGGAACTGTTAAACAAAGGAATTAAAATACAAAAAAGTATTATAACGATTGCATTAATATTATTAAAAGGCAAACATTACAATACTTTCTCATTTGCCATCAGCATTAAGCAAATACGCATTTATAATTTAAACAAATTCAGTGATGACTAATGACCATCTAATTTCAAAAACCTTGCAAACTTAGTCTATCCAGCTGTGAGATCTTAAGGTGGTGCATTTGTTCCGCATGATGTGTTTTCTCCTCTCTCTGCTGTGCCTTGGTCGGTTATCTGTGGAATTGAATACGGACAGGCAGATAGTTGCAGCTTCATGAGACGCGCGATATCGACAACTTTTAAAACTTTTCGTGATTTCAATTAATGCTGCAGCGTCATGCTTATTGTCCCAATTCCACTTCATGTCATTTTCCACTGTGTGCTGTAATGTAAAATATTTTTTTGTAACAATGATTCCGCAATCACACAAACTTCCTCTGAACCCGGTTATCTGTTGGTTACAGTGTTTATTTCCTTTTTAATTATATTTTTATTAAATATTTGTTTATTTGTGAAAAATACTTTGTTATTTAAAGTATAAGCATGTTTATTTTACACATTTATTTTTTTTATCCATTTTCAAATGATTTTAAATTTCTTAAATGTTAATTAAAATAAATAAAATTATATCATCTTTATATCGGCCATTGGCCACTCTGCTTTCCAAGATATCAGCATCGGCTGTCTAAAAAACCAATATCGGTCGACCACTATAAAAGATCAATCCAAAGCCAATCTCAATCATTAGAGAACACTATATTTAAATTATAATGTTTAAAATAAAGTAGTGAAAACAATATAAAAATTATTTATACTTATAAAAATTATAAATATTTATATGCATTCTGAGAAAACAAATTTACAAAAAAAAATACAATAAAATTAATAATAAAAAAACTTACCTTATCCATATCTCCTGTGACATGTGCTAATAGCAGTGTTGGAAGAATCATAAATAAAGCATTGTAATAGAGCAGGCCATACTTTCCCAGCTCCTATTAGACAAAAAGAAAGAAAAAAGGAGACAATAAAGCCATGTCATGATTTCCTCTTCTCTCGCACCCTCTACACTGGCTGCTTTTTTCTAGACAGAGGAAACAGATGGTATCCAACATCTTGAAGTAAGCCAAGGGGCTTTCTGCATAATGAGCATAGGGCTTAAACATCTGTAAAATTTGGGACATTGTCATGATTTAGATAAAGCTGTACACAGTCTACATTCTTCAATGAAAACTGTAGCAGTTACAAAACTACTCTCTCTGGAGGCCTCAAATAGAACAGTGGGGTAATGCAATAAACACCGCTCATGCTGCCCAGCACTCTCGATTTCCTCAAATACAAGCACAGGCATATCTCTAAATATATTGAAACTGAACCGGTGCTTGAATGTGTAGGACATGCAATATTTGAACAACTTTTTGCTCAGACTGGTTGCAAGTAAAAAATGAAGATGTGAACGCACGCAAAACAAAACCAATTACTTAAACCATCATTTTTCGCTACAAATCTAGGAAGTAGGATAGCAAGATAAATAGACTTAAATAGATACAAATGTCTCCTTTGTCAAATTATAAACAACAAATTAAGCCAGCATGGACAGGTTTGCAAGAAAAACCCTCACCCTCATGAACAAAACGATGCAAAGTGAAATTTATGTAGTGAATTATTTCATGACATTTTCATTAAACAAACAACATAATTAGGAATTCACAAAACTTAGTGATCCATGGTGAGTTGCTTCATTTTAGTTGGTGCAGCATAGAAAGCATTATATCTCATTAATGACACTGATAACATCTGGCTGCTTTAAGTGAGCATGGTCATATATTCCTTTGAGATAATCCTATCTTGACTGTTGTTATTTTCCCTTTTTTCCTCTTCGATCAGCCCTTCTCACGAGGCTTACTCAATTTTTTAGTGTCTTGTGTTTTCCTGCACAACATCTCCCCTTTCAACGGTGGCATGCAGTGTAAGACATCGTTCAATGCACCGGTAATATGACCTCGTAACCGCTACCTCATTGCGACGGTCCAAAAGCCAAGTCAGACGGCACATAAATCAATAAGGGAACTCCATCAAAACCCTGTACCCAAAACCTCTTCACTTTTTATTTAATTCTAACCACTGTTATTTGCTTTTCTTCATACTTTATGAGTAAGATAGTGATGTATAATTAACTTCTATGTTGCAACACAGTCTTATAAACAATAAATTTCCTCTATAAAGCAGTAAATAAGTGGCATGTTCTTCAAGCAAGATAAGGCTGAATTTTATTGCATTTTGAATTCTATCAAACAATGAGCCACTGAAAACTTTTACCTTGCAGCTAAAAAGGCCCCTAGAATCATAGTAAATACTGTCAGCTGAACTGGCCGGGAGAATTTCTTCCTGTAATGAGGGACATAACCAGTGACATTTTTATCATACTATTAATTAATTAGATATAAGCTATCAGACACACTGTAGTAATTGGAAAACTTTCACTTACTTTAACAAGAAACCCTCCGCCAGCATTGTGAAGAGAATAGAAAACCTCCTCAATACTGTAAACATTGGCAGGCTGAAGGAAGGAAAACCACATAATTAGATACAAATTCATAAAATACAAAACAGGCAGATGTAATATTTAAAGCTGTTATGTACTGGATCATACTTCAGTCTTTTTGTCCCAAAGAGTCCTGTTATTTGATTTCCAACATATAGAAGAGGTAGCGGAAATGTCTGTAATTACAAGGTAGGTATTGAAAAAGCATAACAAGAAAGTTGTAAGCAACACTTACAAAGCTGCATTGTTTTGCAGGCCCATGTGGGTATCTTTTCCCATGTCAACAAAAAAAGACTTGCACATATTCTTTGGGGAAAGAACAGGTGAGAACACGTGAGAACAAGTGACAACACACAAAAGGCAAGGCAAGTCAAGGCAAGTTTATTTGTATAGCACATTTCATACTAATCAATGGTTAATTCAAAGTCTTTACATAAAGAAAAATAGATAAATAATCACAACAATAAAACAAGTAATTTAAAACTTTGAAAATTATAAAAAAAAAAAAAAAAAAAAATTGATTTAAGAGGTTAAAAAATGAATTTAAGAAAACGATTATGCATAAAATATAGTGCAATCAGTTCGGGCATTGCACAGTGCTCATTCAGTAAATTCACAGCTAAACAGATGATTTTTGAGTCTGGATTTAAATGTGGCTAATTTTTTAGCACATCTGATCTCTTCTGGAACTGCGGGTGGCAAAATAGCTAAAAGTAGTTTCCCCTTGTTTTGTGTGAACCCTTGGTTTTTTTCTAACTGACTCGATCCTAATGATCTGAGTGTTCTGTTAGGTTTACATTCAGTGAGCATATCAGCAATGTATTTAGGTCCTAGGCCATCAAGTGATTTATAAACGAGTAAAAGTACATCAATCAATCCTAAATATAACTGGAAGCAAGTGTAAGGACCTGAGGACTGGTGTAAAATGCTCAGATTTTCTGGTTCTAGTCAGAATTAGTACCTTTGCACACAATTTCTGGATGAGCTGCAGCTTTCAATGTTCTTCTTAGGGGGGGGGGGGTAAGGGCCGTTGACAGGAGACCATTACAATAGTCCACCTGCTGGTGATAAAGGCATGAACAATTTTCTCCAAGTCTTGACTGGAAACAAAATTCTAATTCTTGCAATGTTTTTGAGATTATATTATGCTGATTAAGTTACTGCTTTGATATATGACTACTGAAACTAAGGTCTGTCTTCATAATCACACCAAGATTCCTGACTTGATTTTAGTTGTTAGACCCCTAGAGTCAAAAGGTATGCATTCACCTTGAGAACTTAATCTATGTTTCCAAATGCAATGACTTTACTTTCGGGTTTTTTTTTCTTTGTTTAACTGAAGAATGTTCTCGCACATCCAGCTGTTAATTTCATCAATGCATTGGCAGAGGGATTCAATGGGGCTGTAGTCATTTGGCGATGTTAAGGCTAGGTAAATCTGGGTATCATTTGCATAGCTGTGATAGGCGATTTGGTTCGTTCTCATTATTTGACTTAGTGTGAGCATATACAGGCTAAACAAGAGCGTGCAAGAATTGAGCCTTGTGGGACTCCGCATATCATGGACGTCCACTTAGACGTACGCTCTCTTATACTCTCATAATAACCTCTCCCTTCTAAGTATTACCTGAACCATTTAATTACCATGCCACAAAGCCCGACCACTGTTTTCCAGCTCCCAAGTAGTATGTTATGATCGGCAGTAGTCAAACGCAGCACTGATATCTAGTAGTACCAGCACTGATATTTTGCCAGAATCGGAATTTAAGCGAATATCCTTTATTATCTTAATGAGCGATGTCTCTGTGCTGTGATGTGGTTGGAAACCATATTGAAAATTGTCCAGGTATCCATTTGATTTTAAGTTTTTGTTCAGCTGATTAAAGACTACCTTTTCAATAAACTTTCCTATAAAAGGAAGATTTGATATAGGTCTATATTTTCTTAAAACAAAAAAAAAAAAAAAAAAAAAACAAAAAAAAAAAAAACCATGAGGTTTTTTCAGATTTCTCTTTTTTCAAAGAAGAGGTTTAACAATGGCAGTTTTCATGGATTTTGGAAAAGTCCCAGAAAGAAGTGAGGCGTTCGCACCACTTCTAAGAGATCTGCTTCTAAAAAGTTAAGCACACTTTTGAAAAAAAGATTTGGGAAGTGTGTCAAGATAGCAGGTTTGACGATTTAAGGTGCTGTACTATTTCTTCAAAATTTTGCTATCACTTTCTTCAAAAGCAGACATAGTATCTCCTTTTTGATACTGTTTCGAATATTCTAACCTCTGCATACTTTGTGATGTGCGTAATTCGCCTTCCTGAGTAAGTATGGATCTTCTCAGAAAGAAGGAAGGCCACTCTTGTCATGCGGTCGGCAGAGTCATTTCCCTGGCAATCTGAATTATGGGTGGGTTTAAATCAGTCTCGTCAAAGCAGTAGCAAAAAGAATGCAGGATTGATTGTATTTAAGTTCGGTTTATCAGGTTTGAGGAAGTGACTCGAGCTGAATCTAGCTTATGCCTAGTTCCACATTGGAAGTTACGAAAGGCTGCTTTATATAACTATAGTTTATATTCAGTTATCGTCGTCCCGCCATCATCCGCTCAGCTTTTCTGCATTGTCCTTTCATACTCTGAACTGCTGTTGATTTTCTCCAGGCTGATTTCTGTCTACCAGTCTTCTTGCTGACTGTCACAGGAGCAATGTCATCAATAATATTCTCAACTTTTGAGTTAAAGGAATCAAGGAAAAGATCAACAGAGTCTGCAAAAATGCTTGGTGTTAAAGATATAGCCACCATAAATAGCACACTAGTGTTTTCGTCTAATTCAGGGTTCTCTTTCTTACTGAGACCGATCTAGATTCAAGTGGGTAACACGAGATCAATATATCAAGAAAATACATAAGTGATCAGATTTGCTACTCTCCTTAATAACAATGGATAATGTTTAACAGACCTCACTGATATTAAACTCTTTACACAGTATGTCCCCTTATGTGTTTGTGTTCATGCAGCAGTTGGCTGAATCATGGTCCAAACGTATTTTAAAACAGGTTTAAAGGGCCAGCATGCGCATGGACACAATCATGTCTAGGTATGCTTTCATCAAATTCTGGGAAGGTGATCACCCGGAGGGCCTTTCCCACCCGTAACACAACAACTGTTGCCAGCATCTGCAAAGTAAAGTCATGACATGTACATGCCGCTCTGCTCTGTAACATAATGTGTAAAACTTTTCTCAGACAAAAGAAAACCGACCTGACCAATGCCAACACATATCGAAGAGGGGAACCTGTTTGGGAAATAATGTTTTTAGCAAAGACTGAAAGCACAGCATTTTGTTTACATGCTTCTTCCATTATAATTACATTTGAAAGCTATCCTAAAATAAACCATCATATGCAATGTAGTGTTGATTGTGAGATTTTTCATTATTATTCTAAATCAATGACTCACCTTAGTCCATACAAAACGCATTTATTTTACAATTACACTATTTACATGCACATGTTAAGGCTTCTTGCATTTAAAAGAAAAAAAAACAAAAGGCAAATTCTGGATAATCATCATTTTAAATAGTTTAAACCAGGTAGTAGCTCACTATGTTTATAAAAATGGGATGTGGTGGTACCAAAGTACAGAAAGGGTAACAACATTATACTTGATATAAACCTTAGTACCATATTCATGTACCATTGTATTTACATGGTACTCCAAGGATACAAGTATCACAATTATACATGTTGGTATTAGCACGGTAAGTCCCTAAATGCACGGTAATAACATTGTACTTTTGGTTTTTAAAACAACCAGCTTCAGTCTCACATTGCATGTTTAAATCAGCCCACGGAGATCAACGTCCTTCTGCACTAAGTTGCCAACTATCCCAAGTATTCTGCATCTAGAGACAGTCAAGCACTTGGAAAACACAGAGTATGTAACTCCAGTAAAAAGTCTTCTTACCTGTAATTGGTCAGGACGCTCTTGTTCACTACAACTATAAGGAAAGAGCTGATTCCATAAAAGCCCGCGGCTAAAAGTTTGAAGAGTACCGTTAACGTTTGGTCCGCCATGCCAGCGGCTTCATTCCTCGGCTCACATCGCTCCATTCTGAACGCAGCAGCTTTCTTCCTCCCAACGTTGACGGCTCTGAACTTCCGCCATGTTTACAGAGCTACGTATAATGTGACGACAACATTTCTAATTTACATACGTCAGTGCTGTGCTCTCTGTCGCCTCCCTGCGGCAGCGGACTGCAAGGTATTTGCCCACGGAGAGCCATAACACTACGCAGACTAATAAAGAGGATTTAAATGTAATTTAAACTTTCATACAGGATATTATTTTACCTCAAGTTATTAGACTTTTTTTAAGTTACTAGTTTAACATTGTCCATTAGCATATAGCAAAACAGATTTTTATTTTCATTTCATTTTAATACGAAATTAACCATGGTTTTACCACAAATAAAAAAGGTTACTATAGTTAAACCACGGTAACCACAAATTAACCAAGGTTTTGCTACACTAACCATAGTTTAACCATGGTATTTGTAGTAAAACTGTGGTTATACAAATGGTAACCAATAAGCCAAAAAAAAAACATGGTTACTACAATAAAACCATGGTTAATTTTCGTAAGGGATAACATAGCAAATCCAGTGAAATGAAATACAATAGAATCTCCCTGAAAGTTTCTTTATTCATTCATTCATTCATTCATTCTGTTGTGGAGAACCTGCAGTGATCCCTGTGGTTGTCCCAGCGTGCACGGGTGCTTTTTTTGTCCTGGAGGACAAGGGTGCTCCCTGGATGGAAGATGAGATGGGTGCTCCCTCAAGGCATGGGTGCAATAAACTGAAGAGTTTGTAAGTGATGGGAACAAACCCTAACCGTTTCGTTGGATCACAGCTGAATGCAATACAGAAAAGTTAATGATTGTTCATACATCGTATGATGACACAAGATTTCCCACGATTCTGTGCAGGCGATTCGGATAATGAAAAAATTAACGTGGCGTAATGATGAAGTTATTGAAAGAATAAAATTATTTCAGAAATGTCTATTTTTTTCAGCTTAACGAAAAACAAGTAGGCCTACTGTAGAACATCAATGGCAGCTGCATTGGGAGCCATAGCTTCCTTACAAGTTACCTTCACACAAAAATGCTGTCTGAAATATTAGCGCCAATTGAATTAGATCAGGGGTGCCCAAACTCAGTCCTGGAGCGGCCTGGCCTCCTCTAACACCGGATACACCACCATCCCCTGCCCATCCCCCGTCCTCTTTCTCCAGGGTCCACTCTACTAGCTCTCCTTATAGGGGCAAAAATGCTGCAGACCAGTTCTGGGCACCCTGACTGATTAGCATGAACCTAAGATACCGCACGCCGGGTGGGTGAGTACCAAGGGCGGGGGGGCCCTTTCAGACTCAAAGACGACCAAAGTTCATGCTATATTGACCAAAGGACCACAAAACCTGTCATAAGTAGCATGGGTATATTTGTTGCAATAGCCAACATTACATTGTATGGGTCAAAATTATCGATTTTTCCTTTTATGCCAAAAATCATTAAGTAAAGATCATGTTCCATGAACATGTTCATGTTCCATTTTGTAAATTTCCTACCTTAAATAGGCTAGCCTAGGCTAACAAAACTTAATTTTTTATTAGTAATAACTTCATTTGAACAACTTTAAAGGCTATTTTCTCAATAATTAGATTTTTTTGCACCCTCAGATTCCAATTTCAAATAGTTGTATCTCGGCCAAAATTTGTCCTGTCCTAACAAACCATACATCAATGGAAAGCTTATTTACTCTGCTTTCAGATTATGTATAAATCTCAATTTCCAAAAATTGACCGTATTTTGTGGTCCAGGGCGTCACATTAGCCCTACTTCTATTATCTTGGGTTTTAGGCTATGGTTTAGAATGCTGTTATTACGATTAATTGTCTGATTTGTTTTTTGTAGTGTGGGAAATGCAAATAAAAACAATAACCACAACACACACACACAACAGACACACAACACAGACACACACAACACAGACACACAACACACACACACACACAGGCTAAAAATATTAAAGGCATAGTTTCATTAAAATTGTGACAATATAAAACAATGATTATTAGCCCACATTTGATCCCCCGAATTAATAATTTTAAATAGGCTTCCCTTTTCTAAGCAGATTAACAGTTCAAAGAAGTTGTTCAAAGGTGCTGACTGTTTTTCAAAAAAAAAAATGGAATTGAGGTCAGAAGACCACATTTTGTGCACACTTGAGGACAAAATGAGGACATATATATGATTAAGTTGCTTTTAAACTTTCTCTTTGATGTTATTTTTAATGTGATATCCGATAAATCATCCATTTAATAATATTCATATTGTAGGTATATGAATCTTTCTCATCACTTCAAATGATCCTAAAGTAGTCTAACTTTAAAGACAGATGACTCCTGAGATAAAGTCATATCATAGGTCAGCAACTGTGCAATCAAATGCTTTGAAGTGACAAAGGATATGAATAACTATTGAAGGAAATTTTTGCTAATAACACAAAAAAGTGTGTATATTTTAATGTCTCTTTTTATATTCACAAAAGAAAAAGGTATTAAGGTATATTTATAAAGTTTAACATACAAATGAATGAGACATTGTTAAATGTCTTTCTTTCTTTCCTCCTTTCTTTATTTATTAAATACTTGTGGTCTGACTTTATGGTTTAGTGTGCCAGTTTCACACAAACTGTAATTGTGGGACTGACACTAACCTATTGTTTTCTTGTGTATGGTTCATTTTTCAGTTTCCACACCTTAACGGTAAATAACTCGATCTCACAGTTTATCAGGAGTTTATGTTTTCATTGTTTATTATTAATATTATTATTATTATAAACGCCTCTGCTTATTAATCTACTGTTATTAGTGCATTCTTTGTATTACTCTGTATCTCAGATTCACCTTATATATGTCAGTGGGTTTTCCCCAGAAACACTTTGAAGATGAAGATGGAAAGTAGCCTAAGTTTAAACGAGATCAAAAATCTGGGGCAGACAGGAAGGCTGTTCTGTGGTGTTATTTTCACACGCTAAGCACATGTGAGAGGGAACGTGTGAGGAGAACATGGGTAATTCGGTCTTATTTCGTTGTTCCAGAGCCTCACATTTTTAGCTATGAATAAGTATATGTTTTAATATCAACAGATCTTGTTTAGGTGTAAAATGTATGTTTAATGAGAGGCATCAAAGGGCTTCATGAGGAAGATTTACTCAGTTAATGAGCATTGTTCTATTTTTCTCCACTGGTTTTCACATCCCTCTAACGTTAAACGTGCCTTTGTTATGTGATGTTGTCAGCCTTGTGGATCAAGCTAGTGAAAATCTATGATGGAAACAGGAGAGGAGCCCAAATTGAGGAGAAATCACCGTTTTAAAAGTGCATTAGGAAAGGTTTGTTTGGTTTTCAGCTTCGGGCCTGTGAGTGTCCTATCCTTACACTTGTCGTGTGATGTATTATCCTCAGGACTACTATTTTTGCCCGTTTTATATTTGACCATTATCATTATTCTTTTCAGTCATGACTGACACCCGTTAAGGTCAATCATACTCTTCCTTTTTTTGGCTACAGATGCTGTGACACGTGGAGAGCTAAGGGTGATAACACGTTAACGATTGTTGATGACTAAAAAGGCGGTTTAATAAGTACGCATGTAGAAACACGCTTCAGAGTTTCACAACAGGCATAAATACCACAAATCTAGGTCATTGCCCCTTAAAAGAGCAAGGCAACTCTGAGAAAACAGGGTTGACATAAAAAGATTAGGCTTGTAACATTAAGTACCGCTCATGAGAATGCTGACTATTTACACAGATCGCAAGCTTATCATTTTCTGGTAACATTCTATCTTGGTGGTTTTTTTAATGCCTTTGATATACGTACAGATGTGTGACCTGTTTTATGTGACATCTTTAAAAAGGGACGATGGTATGGAAGACAACCCACTTTTTGTTCTGACTGTATGCTGGTTTGCTTCATGCAAATGCATTTGAGAGAACAGAGAAGACGGGAGAAGAGGCTTAAGGACTAGGCATGAAGTGTGGAGAAAAATATTCACTGATCATCGTAGAAACCCAGAACAAGAAAGGCATGAAATGGATTTTTTCATCAGAGTCTGGCAGGTGGTCTTTCTCCTCCTTTTCAGCGGCAAATTCTGCGGTGAGTAAAGTCATTGTGATTATATTTGTTTTACACTGGAATGTTTTTAAATGAATAGTGTTTTCTCTCTCTGCTCAGACTGCTACAGAGTCAGTTGTGTTGGAAAGCTGATAGTAGATTCAGATGTTATCCACCTGGGCTCCAACTTGACTGTAGGCTGCCAATCAAACACTGAGCACTGTGGGAGACACTTTGCCATAGTCTTCAATGGAGAGACCATTTTCGAAACAATTAATTGCTCTGTAATAAAAACACAGATAGTCATCAATCAGCCCAGATTCTGGCTACTCTGCAAGGTGAAGGAGGGAGACACATGGCACACTGTTTGCGGCCAAGATTTCAAGGCTGGCTGTAAGTTCATGTTATCTGTATTCGAACGCTCTGCATTATAGATGCAAGAACAAATATATTATTATGTTAAAATCTCTGGTTTTATTCAACACAATCTGACTCAATCTGATTTTAAGGGTTAAATAGCTTAAGGAGCTTAAGAAAGAGACATTGCACCCATATTGTGACCCTGGACCACAAAACCAGTCGTACGTAGCACGTGTATATTTGTAGCAATATCCAAAAATACACTGTATGGGTCAAAAATGATTGATTTTTCTTTTATGCCAAAAAAATCATTAGTATATTAAGTAAGATCATGTTCCATGAAGATATTTTTTGTAAATTTCCTACTGTAAATATACCAAAATTTATTTTTTGATTAGTAATATGCATTTCTAAGACCTTCATTTGGAAAACTTTAAGGCGATTCTCAATATTTTGATTTTTTTTTGCACCCTCAGACTCCAGATTTTCAAATAGTTGTATCTCGGCCAAATTTTGTCCTATCATAACAAACCATACATCATGGAAAGCTTATTTAATCAGCTTTCAAGTGCGCGCGTATACATCAAAAAAATTGACCCCTCGTATGACTAGTTTTGTGGTCCCAGGGTACATAAGTTAATGTTAAAATGACATCAGGTACATGAAATATACATAAAAAAAAATGTATGAACTCAAAATCTGGCTTGTGATATTCATCAACGGTTAATTCCATACAGTTTTTATTGGGTTAATAAAGTTAGTTAGTGGTGTACTTTGTACAATTAACCATATTTTGATACGAATATCCAGCTATTAATTCCCTTTTCGCTTTAGACCCGCCAGGTCATCCGAATTCAGCTGCTCACATACCAAAATTCGGAGTATGTTAACTGCTCTCTAGTGGTTACAACTGAGACATATTTATTTACCAATTTCATAGTGACATTTCAGTAAGTATGTCAAATTTTCTTATTTTAACAGTTTGATAACATCAAGGTGCTTTATCATATATCCAATATTTATCATATCATAGAAACTTTGCAAAAAATATATATTTTTTTCTTCAAATATAGTTAAAGATCAAAATAGCCTTTCTTGTGTTTGATCTTTCTTTAATGTCTTTCTTCCATGCAAAGCAACAGCACATCCCAGTTCATCCAGTATGCGATGAACAAAGACGGCCATGTCTCTATTCCACGATCGCTGTTTGTTGAGAACATGACATATAAAGTCCATGTAAGAGGTCACAATGCATTAGGAGAGTCACACTCTACTTTCAACTTCTCGATCTGGGACATTGGTAAGAGACTAAATTACAAACACTTACTAATTTCTGAAGCACTTTCTCATTTTGATCATATCATGAGCTCTTGATTGTTTAATCTTATTCTTTCACTCAGTGAAAGTGGTATTAATTTTGACGTACCAAATGTGCATAGATGTGTTTAGCTGAATCATGTGTTTTGACATTTTTTGACATTGATTTTGTTCAGTAATTCCAAGCACTCCAGATATAACACGAGCTGTGTTTGAAAATGGCACTCTTTCTCCTACAATATGCTGGAATGGCTCAGAAGATATTTTGAAACCAATTTTGAGGTTCAGAGAAGCACATGATGACCAGGACTGGGTGAGAGTCAAATACTGATTTCTTATATAAAAAAAGGATTTGTGAAAAATGTGTTCTGGTTAAAGGAACATTGGGTTTGGAAAAGACTAACATTACTTGTTCTTCTGCATAGAATAGGTGGCGTCAGAATGAGAGTTCATACAGCTGATAAAATCACAATAATCCACACTACTTCGACTACAGTCAATCAATTAATTAATGCCTTGTGAAGTAAAAAGCTGTGTGTTTGTAAGAAACAAATCCATCATTAAAGCATTTCTTTAAGCCGTCAGTTCCAGAATCCATAATAACCTTCCTGCAGTGAAAAAGTCATCCCTGTTGTTCTTAAAATCAAAATCTACCGAAATATTGGTGTAGAACTGTTTGTTGTAATTGTGTTGGGCTTGATCTGTTATATTTTCTCTGAGTCAGACGAGATTGAGAAAAAGTAATATAATATAGAGGACTCATATTTTAGCTGGAAACAACAGTTTGAAGTTAAAAACATCTAAATGATGGATTTGTTTCTTACAAATATGCAAAAGGCCTTTTGCTTCCATGACGTCAAGATTTGATTGAATGGAGTTGTGTGGATTACTTGTGGATTATTGTGATATTTTTTTATCAGATGTTTGGACTCTCATTCTGTCGGCACACATTCACTGCAATGGATCCATTGGTGAGTGATGTAATGCTCCAAATCCCCAAATCTTTTCTGATGAAGAAAAAAAACTCTTCTACATCTTGGATGGCCTAAGGGTGAATACATTTTCATTTTTGGGTGAATGTTATTCTGAAAGCAAGCCATCCATTAGCTGTATTAGATGTTTTTGCTATCGCTTTTGATCAGGGCCAGGGAAGTGTGAAGGAGCTCCAAGCTGGATGTATTTTGATGCAGGAAGCCTTAGAACCGTTGACGCCCTATCAGTTTGAGCTGAGAGTGTGTGTTACTTCAACAAACTGCAGCATGTGGAGTCATCCCTTCAATATAACCAGCCCAGGAATTGGTAATTCCTTTTTATTCACATTAGTTTAGTCGATGTGTTTTATCAGCATATTGTTTTGACAAAAAAAATTGTTTTATCTGTTCTAGCACCCTCACACAAACTTGATGTGTGGAGAGAAGAGTCTCAAGAGGACCCAAGATAACTCCATGGAGCAGACCTGCTGTACAGTGTTAGAGGGAAGGGAACAGCCCCCCTACTATCTGCGACAGAGAAAGTCAACGCTTTCCACAGGAAAAACTGTGTTAGAACATCTAAATTGTACTGTCAAACAGTTGGGGTGTGTAAGTTATTTTTTAACAGCCGTTAGGGAAATTATTTGGGCACTCACAGATGGCAACTTTTTTGTGGAAACGTGATTACATTTTTTTCAGGATAAGTACTTATAAAAGAATCAATGTTCAAAAGAACAAATTGTATATTTCAACTTTTATTTTAAAACCCTTTTAAGTAAAGTAAAAATAAATCTTAAAAGTACATACTTTCTATAGTAAAAGTCTGTAACGTCACACTTTGCATCAAATTACTGATACAAGTATTAATTCTTTAACAAAAAATCCTCTATGACCTCAACACTTTTGAATGGTTCGTTACATTATATAGGCACCTACAAAATGGTCAACCTCTTTTTACAAATCGAACATTCCGATTTAGCAACGAGTTGCCATGTCTTGTCCCATAATTTTCCTAGGATTCGTGGACTAACAAATCCTAATATGTCTTATCATTAAATTTTCGAACCTTCTGGTTCTGAAATATTAGTGTCATTCACAGCAAGTGTAGCTTATCTTTTAATTCAATCGCTAAAATCGCGTCAATTTGCTGAGTGAATAAAACTACTTGCATTCTGGGCACATGCTTGAAGGTTTAGCAGCACATTATTCAGGCATCTCCCCGTGTACTATGTTGTCTAAAAGGTCATTTATTTTTCACCTTCAGTTGTCAAACTGAGAAGGGTCTTTATTCTGAATCAATGGTTATTGAAGACACGGTTAAAACTCCATGGCAACATTTCCATGGGACAAAGGATTTTTATAATATTGAAAAAGGTTCTTGAGATTATCAAAACGTCCTAGTAATAGTGGTCTTTAAGTACCACAATTACTGAAGGATTCGTTTCGGGAACCGCAAAATGGTTAATTCTTTAGGGATTGCTTCGAAAACCCCTATTGGCAACCAGCATTTCTTACAAGAGGTGATCACTGTCCTTTCTGGGAGCATTTAGGGTATTAGTCTGTTTACAACTGTATCAGGAATTTTGAAGGACTCAATTGATTAGATTGATGTGAGGATTACAGACAAGAAAAATTAAAGGGGCACATTCTCTCGTCCCATTACTCACCATAAGCTGTCCCAGAGTAGTGATTCGATTTCTTCTCTGGTGGGGAACAACAAGTGGAGATTTATATAAAGAGCATCCATAATATGCCCCAAGGGTCTATAGTTGGGTGCAACAACACAAAACATGCAAAGCAAAGACATGACGGATGACATAAGGACTCAAATTGTTGAATCCAGTGTCTGAGCTGAAGCTACAAATTGATATTGAGTGTAAAGAAAAAAAGTAGATTGTACATTTTTAAACTATAAACCATTAATAAGAGAATTGGGTGAATAGCTCTCCACCGCCTTATTTCTCGTCCCACTCTGATCGAGTTTGTGAACTAGACAGTCCAGTCTGGAAAGAACTCACTCAATTCAGTTTGTGAACCACATTTCAGTTCATTGAAAGAACTGACTAAAAAGAATGTCAGTATCATGTCATATAGGGGGGGAGGCACTATCACAGGCCTTTGCCCTCAACATGAACTCACTTGATGACTATTTATTTCTCCTTCTTCTTACAGCGCTATACACCAGAATATTACAGTGGAGATTTGTTACATTACAAGTTATCTTATAAAGAAGAAGGCAAGATCCATGAACTGAATTGCCCAGCTCACGTCACTCGTCAAACTCTTCAGCTGAACGCAGCAGAAGTTAACGTCAGTGCTGTGACAGCAGCAGGTTCCTCCCCACCTGCACCTGTCAGCTTGATATATACAGGTGGGAGTTTATTATTTTATGTTTTTTCGTTTTTAGTTGAATGTAGGCCTATTTCACAGTAACATTCGGTTCCACTTTACACAAGTGACATGAAGTTAATCACTCTGATTTTGCTTAGTCATGAACTGAACAATTGCTGGTGGAGTACGCCCGTCATGAACGAGTTGGATCCTGTCTTTGTCGTGGTGCTCACGTACAGCCGCCCGATACCTTCGCAAGACGCCCATGATAACCCACATTCTGACCGTCTCAGCCTGCAGTAGGCAGCTAGAAATCGTGTGTGCTTCTAGAGTCATCATGGTGGCTATCTTCCCCCCCCCTTCTGAGTATTTTTACCTGCTCCGTCCCTGTATATTAGGTGTGTTCTAGTCTCTTACGGTGAGGTCTAGTTTGCGTCTAGGGCGTATCCACCCCTATTCTACGCCGCCGCACCCCGTGTTGCTGCCCACCAGTCCTGTGACAACACATCCGCGACTAATTTCATGCATACCGTTAGAATTGTGACAAGTTCCCTGTATTAAGATACAAAGTGACTAGTTATTCCCCCATTTGACAGGCCTGAATCAAGGTCAGGAGTGTCGCTTGAGCACACAATCTAGTGCTGTTGATCTTAACATCTAAGGATTAAAATAATAAAAATGGTTAAAAAACGCAGCATAACATGTTATGCAGATTAATGTAGTTCATGTAATGGTGTTCATTATTCAAGTTTCATTATAAAGTCCTTAAATAATTCTGAACTTGTTCTTGCAGGTATGCGAGCCGGTGTCCTGTATAACATTTCATTATATACTGAAGAAGCCAGTGGAGTTTCAGCCCCTGCATTTGTCCAGGTTTACGCAAAGGAAGAGAGTAAGTACATGTTTACTATATTTGCAGTTTCTCTCTCTTGCTTGTTTTCTATTTTAACATATTTTGAAAATGTGATTGATTCATTTTTAGCATTCCTTTGTACTTGTATTTTATTTTTTGATGAACATAGAAAGTTTTGAACGTACGTAAAACATTTACATACCTGTTCATGGTTCCATCGTTTATTACGGGTACACTTCATATAAATTCGGATGAGAGTTTTTCCTATTTATATAAAACACTAAAGTAATTTAACTGACTCAGTTTAAATTAGAAATTGAATTATACATTATGCTACGATTACTTACTACACATAGATGTTTAGGCTAAAACTTTCTTTTTTTTAAGAAAAAGGCAGTAAAACAAAAAGTGTTACAATATCTCTGCTCTCCCTCTACATTGCCACAATTGAGGGCAGCGTGACACGAAACTTGTCAACAAAGTCAGTTTCGACTTACTAAATACATGCTAGCCATATTAAAGTTAGAGTTTTTAATTATTATTATTTTTAAATCCTGCTCAGTGACTGAAGGGTCACTTAATCTCTTAATCTACTCTATTGTTTCTTTTTCAGAGCCTCTAGCTGGTCCAGATGTATCAATTACCAATACAGGGGAAAAAAAGATTTTGATTCAATGGGATGAGCTTAATCAAGATAAACAAAGGGGATTTATCACAAACTACACCATTTACTTCCAGAGACAAAGAGACAAGAGACTTCTTCAGAACCGTGAGTAAAACAGCTGTCTGTGAGTGTGTTGAGCTGTGGTTTGTGTCAGTGTGCCTGAGGGGAGGAGTCACATGGTTTGTCACACAGAATCAGAACTTTTGTTTGTTCCTTAACACTGTCACAATATAAAAACCGATGATTTTTTTTTGTTTTGTTGTTTTTTCACAACCCCTCAGGTGTCTTTAACCTCACCCCACAATTGATGCAGTGCACCTTTGTGCATTTAGCAGAGTGGAAAGACTTTACCTGTCTTTGGTTTGAGACTCATCACTGTCACACCCACAGTTTGACAGCAGGGTTTTCCACTATTTACTGAAAGAGTTCACATCCTCTTCCAGTAACCCCACTCCCCTACACTTCTACATAACTGGTCTAAAACTGATGTTCTGTGTGTTGCAGAACTATGACCACAAAACATTTAGTGTAAATAAGTTAAGGATTTTAGTAGCAACTAGCATGGGAACCAGTTTTTAAAAAGGTTTTATATCTTGTTGCATTGGTGGATTATTTAAAATCCATAACCAATGTCCATGCTTTAAAAAAATTTAAAAAATTCTATACCAGCATAAGCATAAGCTGCTAGTTTTAGCTGGACTTCCAGCCTGGCCAATGTTTAACTAGTTTAGCTCGGCGGCCAGCTAATCTACTAGCTTCACCAGCTAAAAAAATGCACAATACCCCATATAAAGCCAACCAACAGACCAGCTCAAACCAGCTTAGTTTTTTTTTTTTGGTCTGTCATACCCTGATGCAACAACATATGAAACTGAGTATAAAGCAAGCTTGGTTGAGAGAGAAGCATAAACCTGCTAAAACCATCTTAAAAACCATCTTAAAACTGCTAAAAACATGCTATCTTAAATAACCAGCCAGCAACCAGCTGTTTGAGGTCTATACGATTTTTTTTACAAATATTTTACTCTCACCAAGGCTGCATTTAAAGCATTTGATCAAAAATGCAGTAAAAATATTAACTATTTAAAATAACTGTTTTCAATTTTATTATGATTTAAAATGTAATTTATTCCTTTAATAGTCATGCTGAATTTTCAGCCATTAAACCAGTCTTCAGTGTCATATGAGCCTTCAGAAATCATTCTAATATGTTGATTTAGTGCTCAAGAAACATTTATTATTATTATCAATATTGAAAATGTTGTGCTGCTTAATATTTTTGAGGAAACCATGATCATTTTTTTTCAGGATTCTTTGAAAAGGACATAATTTATTAGAAAAAAAGAAAGAGTGGTTGTACTATAATTTTATTTAGGGCTGTTGTGCTGTTTTAAAAATCCAGTTAAACTTGATCTACAGCAGTTTGTCTAAGATTGTTGTTGTTGTTGTTGTGTATTGTTGTGTTCAGGTAATATTTTACTACTGCACAAAAAAAAATGTAGAGGTGTTGGAAAAAAGATGTCACCCTCAAAGGGACAGGCCCACATATCAGTTTGAACTGAAACTGAAAACTATTCATGGATGGACTTCACATGCTTAAGATGACTTTCAATTTCTAACGTTATAAAATACTTGTGGTGACACAAAATTATTGGAGAGTAAAGTGCGGTGTATATGTTAGTGGGCGTTCATATGCCCTGTCTGATCCTGCTGGGCATCGGTGTATTCACATATTCTCTAGAGTCTCACCAGAATCTCTCAAGGGCCTCTGTCTTCTGTCATTTCTGTGTCTTCAAAGTTACAGCTCCGGCTGGCGCGAATGAGACCCAGCAGCTATTCTTAACATGTGGCTTCAGGCATGACAGGAAGTAGAGACAACAGCGGAAAGCATGTGGCTATGTGCAAATGTTTCTGTCTCCAACATAAGCTACTCTAACCAAGCTGTTAAACAGACAACAGTAACTAAAAAATGTCTGTTATTATCCAGTGGCATAACGGTGTTGTCAAAAAACGCAGAACAGACAAAAAAGTACATAACGGCTTTTTGTCAGTGTTAAATATCTCCACCCTGCTGAACAGTTACATGAGCATTGTAACTTTGATGTTTCATTCTACAGAGTTACTCTTAGATCTCTGACCCTTAACCATGAAACCTGGTTCAAATACAAATAGTCAGTCAGCTAACTAGTCACTGCTAAAGTACAGTGTGAGTGATGCAGATGAATGTTTGATATTATTTTCTGCAGAAAGAAACATCCTGGAAACACTCTTCATCTCCTTATGTTTTATGTGTTCTTGCAGAAACTGTGCCTAATGCATTTCCTAGACGTTTGAGTTGGGAGCTGCAAGGCCAACAGGAGTGTGTCGAAATCCTTGTCTCTGCATGGAATTCTGCGGGTGAAGGGCCCAAAGGAAAACCTGCCACTTGCTGTTGTCACAGCAAACTGTCATACAAAACTGGTTCAGACAAGACAGGTGCCTTTCCTTATGAAATAGATGAGAAGGATCAAAGATCATTGGAAAAAAAGTAGTGTTGGGTTAGCTAAGTATAGAAACGTTGACCTTAAAATCACAGTTTTACCAAAATGAATAATACAAACATGGATATTTCCAGAAAGTCTCTGCATAAATAATTAACAAGTGGGCGGGGAAGAGTGTTTGGAAGTACAATATTGGACAAAAAAGATGTGCAGATGTGATGTTGCTATATAAAAAAAATTGAATTCTTCCATCTTCATTTACTCATCCTCATGTAGTTCCAAAACTGTACAACTTTCTTTGTCTGTGGAACACAAAAGAAGATATTTCGAGAAATGTTGTCCATAGAGTAAATCATTGCAGATCCCCAAAACGCACTGGACAACTCTGACTTTCATTGTATGAATAAAAAAAGCTGAGGACATGTTTATAGTGAGTTGTGTCTACTGATGAAGAGAAAGATTACTTTACTGTTCCTTAAGAGAATCACACCACGGTTCAGTGCACATTCTGACACACATATTAATCATTTGTTGGGATGGGTTATTCGATCTTTGCATACATACAAGACACTGAATAATATTCATGCATTATTCATAGAGTATGCACTTATAAAGTAATTTCAAAGATATTAGGAACAGTTAATGCATAATTGTTCAAACAATATTATATCATGTGTTAATCTTAATGTGCTTAATGTATTTCCAGGTGGAATGATAGCTGGAATTTGTTTGGCTGCTGCTGTTCCTATGGTGATCCTGGCCAACCTGATGTACCTAAAATGTGTGCGGCAAAGGTGACGTGCTGAACTGGGGGTTTTGGTTTTACTAAGTGTCTGCACTTTCTTTTGTGCAAGTAGTTTCACAATGTGGCTCATGCCTGTAGTCTTTCATAATGTTACAGTCACAGACAGTGTGGATGTAATAATATTGTGTAAGTTAGGTGTGTGTTTATGTTTAACTTTTACTTTTATTTCTCAAAACTCTCTTTACAGAATGATGAAAATGTGCATGTCCATTGGAGTCTCTTGGATTTTCGAAAATCTACCAAAATTTGATAACAGCAATGCTATAAAACTACTAAAGGTAATGGTGTTTATTTATACAGGGTCATTTTAGTTAAATGTTATAATCAACATGCAGTATTATGAGTTTGGAGGCCTTCTCTAAGACCCATGCAATACAAGTGATCTTGTGATGTGGGTTTGTTAGTAGCTCACGAGGTTGGAGGGGGTTACCTTCTAATTCAAAGGTCAGGCATGTTGCGTTTAAATAGAACTACTCTATTTTCACTCTTCTGAAGCATACTGAACTTCAGGAGGCCACAGAAACTCAACAGCTGAATATCTGCTGGCATCAATTGTATTTGAGAAAAGCAGCAACTGGACAAGTATATTGAAGCGGTGTCCTGTTTGGCATGTGGACAGAAGGCCTGAAAATAGAACCTTTCAAAAATAGAAAACATCCATTTACCCTTAGTTTTGTCAGAACATCTTCTTACCTGTGAATTGACCTTTAAGAATTGTACATACAACAATGAAGCACAGTAGCAGAAATGTCATGGTTATACATGTCCTCTGAACTTTGATTATACGAAACTGTAAAACAGTGCCTATGTTCGTATTTAACACAATAACAGAGTTATGAAGTGGTTATTAACCTTTCTGAGGCCTTACCCAAAGTTTATACCTGTTATATATGGAGGTTTGGTTGCTATTATTTTATTATTTTTTGTCAATATATAACTCACTAGTGGCTATGCACAACTATTGGAAATGGGGTTGTAAAAAAGAGTTAAGAAAAGAGTGAAAAAGCAGACCACACAAGCTAAAACCATCAGTGATTTGATTCACACGAACAGTGGAATGGAAAAAGTCGAATCCAGAAATGCAAAAACTGTGTGAACAACCCCTAATAATCTTGATTGTACTTAAAGAGATAGTTCACCCAAAAATGAAATGTTGTCATTAATCACTTACCCCCATGTCGTTCCGAACCCGTTAAAGCTTTGTTCGTCTTCGGAACACATTTTAAGATATTTTTGATGAAATCTGAGGGTTTTCTGACCCTCCCATAGACAGCAATGGAACTAATACATTCAAGGAAGAATTGTTGAATAAAGTTGTTATTTTTGTTTTCTTTGCACACAAAAAAAAGTATTCTCGTAGCTTCATAAAATTAAAGTTGAACCACTGATGTCACATGGACTATTTTACCGATGTCCTTGCTACATTTATGGACCTTGATCATGTAAGGACCCTTGCTGTCTATGGAGGCTCAGAAAGCTCTCTGATTTCATCAAAAATATCTTAATTTGTTCCGAAGATGAATGAAGGTCTTATGGGTTTGGAATGACATGATGGTGAGTAATTAATGACAGAATTTAATTTTTTTTGGGTGAACTAATCCTTTAACATATTGATATGCATTAAAATTGATACAATATTGCACCTGTTATTGCAAAAACAGGTTGAATTGCAGGAGCTACATTATCATTGTACATACTGCATCTCCATACTTGTTAATACCATTTTTTTTGCTCTCAGGATGACAGCCATGGCCCTTGGGGAGCTCATCCTGGAGACAACGATCCTCCCTTAACTCCCATTGAGGAAGTCAGTCTGTCTTTGGAGAGACAAGACTCTTATCCAATTGTGCTTCATGTCACAGAAACACCCACAACGAATCTATTTTGTATTGATTCTCCTTATAAACCTCAGTTATTGACAGCTTCACAGAGAAATGAAGACTTCTCTGAGACTACAGATGAGGAGCTAAAGGAGGAGGACCAAATCCCTTTCTTGGCGTCGCCATCACATCATGACTTCAGTTGGGATTTATCCTGTATTCCCGTGATACATGGACGTCTTAATAGCTTCTTAGCTATGGATGGAGCGCTGGGCTCTTTGGGCATTCTTGAAGATCTCCTTGCTCCCCCTAAGAAAGCTTCCAATAAGGATGGAGGAGTGGAAGAGAATGAGAGGATTGTAGAAACAGGAGATATAGACCAGAGCACTTTCACAAGTCAAACTGTACTACCCAATGACCTGGAGAGCTGCCTCAGAGGGCCTGTCTTTAATTCCAGCCCATATTCCCCACAAGGGCTTTGCCATAGTTTTTCAGTTCCAGAAGAGGTTTAGGCACTCAAATATCATGCGGCAAGAGTACATCTGAACTATATTCGCATGGATGTGATTTGGCCATAAACACAAACATATACAGGATCTTACATGACATCTTCTTGTACATAAAGCATTAAGTTTTTTTCAGTGATTTAACAGTGATGATAGACTATTTTCTTTATATTGTCTGCATATACAGTGTGGCTTTAGTCCGATCTAAATCACTTTGTGGTTTCCGCACACTCTGAGGATAGTGTCTAAAGTAAGCTGTACTGTATGTTGCTGATCGATTTATTCATAGGAACTTCTTCCTCTTGAATACTATTTTGACACAAAAGAAAAGACACATGACACACTGCACTTTTTTCTGCTTAATTGTACTGAATGTGCACTTTTAGTGTACTTCACATTACCCGTGTCTTTCCACCCTCTCTTGGCGCTAGAGGCCTCAATAGCCGCCTTCCCGGTCCAGTCTGTCGTTTTTGCCCCCCCCCCCCGCTCCTAGTGTCCCTCGGGCTCCCAAACCACTGTCAACGGTTGCAAACTTCCTTCGCTTATTCCACTCTTCACCATCCCGGTGGCGCTTCACCCGGTGTTTTCCCGCGTGCCCTCGCAGCACCATTTTGGTTCCCCACGCACCCTCCGTCCCCCAGGTTCTTTCCCGCCGCCCCCTCGTTCTACCTTTTTCTAATCTCGCCGCCACTTTTTTGCCCCCCAGACCTTTGTGAACCAGCAGGCTTCTTCCGCTGTTCCAGGTCTTTCTCGACAACCTTCGACCCCCCGGTTCTTCCCTCTGGCCCGCCCCCCCCCCCCTGACGCCCCCCTTTCTTTTCGCTGTCCTTCCCTTTCTAGTCTGTTCGCTGTTCGCGGTGCTGCCCGTCAAGCGTACCCTTGCTGCCCCCAACCTGCTCACATTCCCGTTCCGCCCCCTTTCAGCACGTTCCGCAGCTCCATGTCTCGTCGTCCTGCCCTGCACTTGTGCGCTAAGTCTTTTGCCCACCACCCCTGCCCTTTCCCTGGCTTATGTTACCCCCTTACGGCCGTCCCGACCACCTACACTCCGTGATAACCTGTCCTCCTTAGGGTCCCCTGGGAACAAACGCCCTTTACCATCAATAATTTACATTCCTTTCCATTTCAACCCTCATACCTTTAATTCATTGTGCTTTAACCAATGCCCTTCATGGGTCTCCGCCCAGAAGATTACATTCCTCTCGCCTTAGTAGATATTTTCCAGTCCCTTTTCCTTAAGGTTGCTAAGTGTACTTCTTTCCCTGAAAGATGCGATGAAGCGGTATCAGCTCACAGTCGCCAGGCATCCTGCCGACCCCCGTAATTTTATTCCACCAAGGTTTACCCCTGTGCCAGGCATCTGTATCATCGCGGCCCACCCACCGGAGAGAGCCCGCGTAGTCTATAGTAGGTGTGTTGTGTGTAGGATTCCCTGTAGGCTCCGATAGTACAGGATAGCACGTCAATTTTTGATCCCATGAGGACGAACACTGTTTTATGTGCGAGTCGGTTGCTTTTAGGGTTCGGGTACGGGCTTGAACACTCCAGTTGTCCCGGAGTACGCCCTGGTAACATCCTCTCTGGACTACCTAATAATATATAGGCATCTCTATATGTGGGTGTGTGCCGGGGCTGGGGTCTGCTTTTCTTAGGTTTTCTGGTGGGGCCTCCCCCTGAGCCACAAGCATTTTCCAATTCTCCCTTTAGGCCAGCTACGGATGTAAACAAGCTATCCTATCCAATCACACAGAATCGTTTTTTGCAAATCCTAAAATCCGGCCAGTTCCAGTCCGGGTGTTCCGGTCTTTGGTGTAGGGGTGTGTAGGGCAATAGAATAGAAATACTCGCGTCTGTACCCCCGTAGCCCCAGCATTAGGCCTATGGACGGCCCCACATTGTGGGTAGCGAACGAGAGTGGTGGGTCTTCCTTCTCTGGTGCCACGTGGCTTTCCCTGTGAGCGTGTTGGTGTGTTGTCTTTGTGTGTTCGTCACTGGGTGTGTGTTTCCCGTCGCCCTTCGGCCTTAGTGTCCTTGTGTTCGTGTGTGGTGCGTGTCTTGGTGATCCTTCCCTTCTTCGTCTCCTTCATCTAGCTATCATATTTCACCCAGGAGTCTGCCTTTGTGTTGGCCCATTCCCATTGTTGTGGTGGTACTCCCTTATTATTATTTTTTTTCTACGTCCCCTCCAGCGAGCCCGATGTATCCGTTCGGGTTTTACAACGTCAACTGATGTGAGTCTGTCTTGTGTGTGGACAGGCACCAGGGCCCTTTTTTGCGGTGTTTCAAGGCCCCTACCCAGTGAAATTCCAGGACTCACATGTACTCTTCATGTATTCTACCACCGGCCTCCGTGTGCTTAGTTTCATCCGGCAATGGGTCCCCGGTAAATGTGTTTGCGGGCAGTCCCTGTTCGGTGTCTCATATATCAATCTGCCCATGAGCGTGACGACAGGTGTCCTGTTTCCACAGAATCAACAATGACCTTCGTACAAATTCATCTCACGTTTGCGATCTCCTGTTCCTTCGCATCTAACCAATGAACTCTAACAATTGACCAAGCTGTATTATCAAACATGTACTTACACGTAGGCTGGCGAAGGTAGTAGAGCTGCTCCGAAATATTTGCACACCTGGCTGCACGACTGACAGTAGAATATGAACACATTAGTGTGGACCCAATCTGACTAAGACACACTGAGTCCTGTCTTTGAAGCTAGCGTGTGTGAACTTTGTCTAAGCCCCTTGACTCGGTGTATTTCCCGGCTAGTGCCACAGCCTTGAGCTATCGATGTTGACGTTCAGACTACCCCAAGGGTGTCAATTTGGAGGTATGCACATCAGAGACAGGAGCCAGCCCGTCATTGGAACCGAGGACATATAGTTAGCCGGATGTGTGCTCTCGTACATACATTCTTTCCTCTTCCTCTGTAGGAGAGTTTATGTCGATTGTCCGCGCGGGAAGATAAAGCCGGGACCTTCAACATCTCCACAGTGACGCGTGCATGGTCAGTATCAACTCGGCCTCATGTCGCCGTCGCATTGGTGACCTACCCTCTTTCTGCTGTACTGAGACCACTACCACTGATTACAACTGATGTTAGTTATTTGGGTTGTGGCGACCCTGTCCCCTGACGGTGTGCCTTTTTGCGATGGAGGTTTTTTTTCTTCCCTTTTCTCCTTCTTTCTTTTCTCTTTTTGTTCGGGAATCCCGTTTTGTATCAGGCCGTGGCTTCTTTTTCTTGGGGCAAGTTTCCGCGACGCAGTCTGACCTTACAAAAGCACCTATTTTGTCCCTTTATGATTATGATCATGCATGTACTGTAATGTGAAATAATGTAGTGCTGCCAAATATTGCACTTGATAGCAAATGCTTTGGATAAGAGAAAACATCCAATATGCAAGGTTGGGAAAGCTGTTTTTGTTTTTTTTCTACCATTACCAAGCCTCTTCATCCTTTACATTTGGAAGACATATTCTTAATGTTTGGTTGTGTGGGGGCCCAGGGACCTCATTAAAACATTGTTTTATATACATCAATATTATGTTAAAGATAGCTATTAAAGTGCTATTAAATTTCCCAAACAGAACATGAAGGATAACCCAAAATTGACGCAAAAACTTGAAATAATAATACATTGCATATGAATAAACAGGTATTGTTTTCCCTGGTTTATGTTATTGTATTGATGAAATGTTTGTGTGTACATTGCTTGTAGATTATCTGTTACTTTATTTAATTGTTAGAGAGCGAATGATTGTTATTTGGTTTAGCTGGTCAGTTGATCAAGCCTGTTTATTCCGGATTACAGTACATTTTTCTACCCATCATATAGTAATGTTAAACTGACCACTTTGAATCTTGTAAATACCTTTTGGTATTCTTTGGATACAGTTAAACACAAAAAAATTATAATAAACGTACAAATAGGCATAGTGCACAATGAACTGTAGCCTATTAATATGAATACATTTATTTATTTTTACAGGTGTTGTACCTGTAGCCTATTTGTTTGTTTGTATTGAAAATGTTTTGCCAGTACTGGTTGCATGAAAACACTGAACACATTTTATAAATAAAAATGGTAAAATGGTTTCTCCCTTCATTTTTAGCTCTAATGAAATGTTTTCAATCTCAAATCAACGATTTTAAAAAGTTACAATAATAGTAAAAAAAAAAAAAATCATTCTTGAGGTTTCAATTTAATAAGAGGTTCATAATCAAGAAGTTATAAACGTTTTTTCTTTTACAGCATACCGCCTCAAAATGCAACTCGTAACACAGTAATGACCGTTATGTTTACTATCATCTGTTTACTTCAGATTACAGACATGAATAAAAACATTCCTGACTAATTGTGTCCTACAGTAGGCTGTACAGAGTGCACAAGTTACTGATGTCACTAGCGCTCGTTACTCATTCGAGTTCAAGCAAATCACACAAGACGTCGCGCGCTCTCAGTTCTTCAACAGGAGAGGGGAGGAGATGCGCTTGACGGCTCTACTGCCACATTAAAACCCACAAACAGCACAAATGACCACACCGAGCAGTTTTGTCCCATGGGCAGAGGTAAGTAGCCTATACAGCTATGTTATACACCACCAAATCTTTGAAAATGTTATCTTAACCGATGAACCATTCAGGTCTCCAAGTCTCAAAGTTACGCGACATTGACGCGACGTGACAAACGCTCTGCTATTGTAATATAATACATGTATACTGCTTAACTACATAGCTTCGTTTGTTGTATAACACGTTCTTTTCCACCTGTCAAAAGATTGACTTGAATTTCTCAATAAGGAAGTAAAATGGGAAGGCAACGCTTAAAATCTGATGAATGGTTGTCCACAGAGGGTCTTGTGAGTTTGTGTGATCTTCAGCACTGAGCTCGATGTCTTCTGAATGTACGTGGTCGGTCCTCCTCATGTTGTGCTTCATCCTGGCTACAGGTGCACATGGAGGTATGACTTGATTATTTTCTATTTACGGGATTTTCTTTAGGCAATTTTATGGGCCAGGAACAAACCACTTTCCCGTTATTTGAAGGTCTTGGAAACGTTAAAAAGCATGAAAATAAAATGTGGTTAATATTATTTAATGCTAGTGATAAAATTAGGCTCAGAAAGATGAAGCCCTATTGCAAAAAAAGTTATCTGCGTCATTGTAATTTCTAGATTGTTGTTAAAGAAAAACCGTAGCTTTGACAGCATGACTTAAAAAAAATGTCTGTGGTGTTGCATGTTTATTGAATGTTGGATAATATTATTGTACAAATAAAATAGGCCTAAATGACTAAGAGAGTCCTTAGGACCAAAACCGTAGGGCTGTGCGATATTGAAGAAAAAATGCGATTGTTTTATGCATAACCCATTCGAATAATGGGCGATAATTCGCGATATGGGCGATAAGACGATAATGGGGCATGAAAAGGGCCACTTATGCTCATCCCTGTTGCTGAGGAGTCAGTTTTTTTTCTGTGCACTTCTGATAACTATCGTCGTGTCATATATATATTATATATATATAATATGGTTTATTTGTAATGCATGTGGGGTATGTTGTACGCAGCAAGAGTTTCCCTTTCCTGAGTAAAAAAAAAACCCACTAACAAATTCCCTGGTTGTTTTTTGGGGTTTCTTTTTTTTTATTTTTTTTGGCCCAAGCACACGCACGTTTTTTAATTGGTGAATAAAAAGGCACCCATTCATTGTTTTTCCTTTTATTTTCCTGATTTTCTGAAATTCCTAAATTAAGAAAAAAAGGCACACACCCACCTTACAACAACTTTTTATGAAAAGTGAAACATTTGTTGAAGTGGTTTTTTTTTTTTAACCATCAGGTCTTTTTAAACATAAAAATTGGTCCCATTTTTTTTTTTAACACTGTGTGGAGTTTTTTAACAGGAAAGTCTGAATAATAGAAAGGAAAAATAAAACACTGCTTAGTTTTTCCTCTTTGAATTCAATATGCACTGATTCTTTTTTAAGCTACAAAAGTTATTTGGGTAAAAGCAGTGAGTGATTTTCTCTTTGTCTTTTCCCCCCCTCCCCCCCCCTCTTTGGTCTTTTGTTTTGCATGGCCCCAAAAATTGGCAAGCTAGAGTAGGCGAGTATGCAATATTGTGCGATATGTACATTTGCGAAATTTCGATATATTGCACAGCCCTACGTGTCTATAGGTAAAGAAGCATCTGTACATGAGATTTTATTTGGTCTAAATATCAAAACATATTATTTAGAACAGCGTGAGAATGTGGATTTGAAACTGGACATGCTAAATTTGTGTGGAACATTTGGCTTCTGTGTATTTGAATTTATCATCGTTTTAATTTAGTTTTTATACAACACTATTAAAAATTAAGGATGTAAACACATTATTAGGATTGTGGTGGACAAAATGTAATAATTGAAGAAATAACCATTAATAAATACAATGATTGACTGTTGTGAATAGTAGGGAGTACGGAGGAATGTCTATGATGGTTACGACCCTGGTGCAAATATCTAACCAGATCTCATGAATGTGCGTTTCAATGGCACGATTTTCTGTTTCTATTTGGCGTACTATTTATACGCAAAAATCGACTTTGTTTTGGCGTGTATATTATACTCAGGTTTTTTTTTGGTAGGTTTTAGGAATGTTGGGGTAGGTGGTATTATTATGTACCGCCCAAATTGGGGGGGGGGGCGTATTATATGCACGCCTAACAAAGTTGAGTGCATATGCCACGCAAAAGCTGTGTATAAATAGGCACATAAAATACAACAATACAAAAAAGATAGTGCATTGACTGTATAGCATTTTTCAATGTGGACAAGCTCCACCCATATTCCTGCATCTAATCCCCCGTGATGACATTTTTTTTGGGTTTGCTTTCTTGTCTTCCTCTGTACTGTATATGTTCTATGGGGGCAGGAACAGTGTGTCACTTGGTTAAAGTCAAGGCAAAGGTGAAGTCCCACTTTTTTAGGATCGCGAGCTCAACTTACTCGCGCATCTTTACCGCTACTGCAATGCACCAAACTAATGTTTGGAATAGGACACCTATTAAATATAACCAATTCGCTCCAACTTTGCAAGTGGAGGTGTCTGTGGACTGTTGGGCAGAATTTATAAACAGAGCCAGTGCACGCTTCAGCATGCAATGGGTGTAAGGAGGGCCCTCGGCTGACAGAGCCATTGGAATTGACTATCAAACGTCAGGATGTTAAGCGTCATTATATACTTTCTAATAAAAACATGTTTTATTTCAGGGTTCTCAGAGCACCAAAAAAAAAAAGATAAGAGTCGGGATGCACTACATTTCTATAGTGACTTATGCATTTCCAAGTAATTTGGTTGCGTGCGTCCTGCAGTTTAGTGAAATTCATATGAGAAAAACATTGCCTATCCTTTATATAACATTTTAGGATCGGCTGTCAATTTTTGCGGAAAGTAGTTGTGGTGGTAATCGGCTTTTGGAGGTTTCAAACGTTGTGTTTTGCCAAAGGGTTGGGGGGGGGGGGGTGATCTATGACGGAAAATAAAAGAAAAAACCGCTCGTCTTTTAATATATCAGAACACATTCATTCAACTTTTGGCTAGAAATTTAATGTCCTTTTTGAGTATGCGGGGAAATAAGTTCGATGACGGCTAGTCTTAGTGACAAATTAAAGGGTTGAAACTAATTACTGAAACTTATTACTTTGGCAAGGGTGGACACTTTGAAACTGTGAAGTGAAATTGCATGCATGACACAGTCATGTGCTTCTTTTTCAGACCCTCCAGACGTTCCACAAAATCTGACTTGCGTTCAGAAAATGAAATCTGGCAACGTCAGTTGCATTTGGACAACAGGAAGGGGTGTAAAGCCATAAATTCAGACAAGAATCAACACCGCATGTCAGTTACGGTTAGTCAAATCAGCTTTACAAGGAGGATCTTTTAGTTTACAGATCACATGATGTAACCCAATGCAGAGACATACATAAAAGTCTCATTAATTGTGTTACTTGATGTTTTCCCTGTGCTTTTATAGGGTTCGAGATGACCTGCACCTTGGCTATGAGAGTACTATGAACTCTACAGGATTTTGTCACTCCACCTTCCCCATCAAAAACTCAATAATGTCACAGCTCTTCGTGTCACTCAATGTCTCTAATAGCCTGGGCTCAAAAACCTCCGCAGGCAGAGGCCCGCCACAACAATCATCCCCTCAATGCATATTAGGTAAAGAAATTTCTCCAAAACTCCGTCCCATCATTTCAAACATCAAAAAAGAGTGAAAAAACCGTTCAGTTTTGAAATTCACTGTTTAGGATAGCTATATGGCCTTTAATTTATGGAAAAGAACGTGAATTGATTTTTTTTCTTTTTTTTTTGTTTTTGTTTGCGAAGTCTTTTTCTGTTTCTGCTTTTTAGGAAGTGCAACTCATGCAATATTGCTGCATAGCATCCTCTGCTCCCTTAAATAAATAATAATTATATGACAGGCCAGTTTATTTCCCTAGTCGGCATATCGGCAAAAGCAAGAATACTGCATGATGCAAATCAAAGGCCAGTCATTAGCAGGTGTGGGTTGGGTGAGATTTTCATTTCCCTTGCCGAAATAGCTAAAAGGAAGTTGGTTTGCACCCCATTGACCATTTTAAAATATTTTATTTTTCATATTTTTGGCTCATAATTTTATAAACCTGCTTAATTTTATTGTTTAGTAAGGAGCTTGGCATAACTAAAAAAAAAAAAAATATTCATTACATAAAAATGTTTTCTATGATTTTTAACATCATTTTTACCTTTCGGGCTAGTTCTGCTAGATATATATGGTTTGTTCTATAAAACTAGAACAGAAACAACTCTGTTTCCTCACTCTTGGCCGCGCTTCCCATCTCACTCTTTCCGCTGTCCTATTGATATGTTGGCAAGAAAAAAAACTAAGGGCAAATTGTTTTGGGGGGAGTATTTTTATGACACAAATTATCCACATCAAGATTGTATAATAGTTTTTTATTTTATATGTTTGTGCCCAAGGTTTAGGGCAAGAATTGTTGTGGTTAGGGGATTCCAAAGAATAAAAATTCTAGGAACCATCATTTGATGGCATTTGGTTGTTTTTTTTTTACAACGGCCAACGTTCGCCACTTGTTTGACGTTTAATTATTTTTTAGAGTTTGTAAGGCAAAAGATCTTATCTTCATTTATGACTAAAACGCGCAAACAAAAAACCAAAAGAATTGGATTGCATTCAGCTATCAGAATAATGTGGACTGAAAAACGGGGGGGGGGGGGGGGGGGGCATTTGCTTCTCTGTTCATATTACAGTAAACCCTCTCAAATGCCCTGAAAATCGTTAATGTGAGCTGCTCCTTCTCGATGGTGGCATCCTACACACATAGCAATCCCACAAGACTAGTAATGTTGTTTGAAATTCAATACAGTGCGGTAAATGGGATCTGGAACACCCTCCAGGTAAAGCTTCTGATTAAAAATCTTACAATCAGATTGAAGTGGTATACCGACTCAAAGCCACTTCTCTGTACCTGCAGACCTATCAGTCATCTGTTTTGGTAAAGCTGATAAATAAAAATGCAGAGTTGCAAAGTCGAGTCGATTCATGATGACACAGACAAAACCCACAAAACCTCACAGATTAGTTTGGTCGTCAAACCACAAGCCCTCCATGATGACTCAAACCTGGAATAAGAAATGTCAAGAAAGGGGGTTTTCTCAATCTGTATCGTTAGGAAATTGAACCGCTGACTGTTGCTGTTCCCACAAAGTACGTCTTGATGTGTCTTTATCAATAAAATTATCTTAGTATCTATTTCATACAGCATAGGACAACCAGCTTTGCAGGAATACAAAACATTGTCATTATAATGAAGAAATATGTTTAGAGATCCAAAAATGGTCTAGTTGATTCTAAACCTAAAGATGCATTCCACTGGTGAAAGTGCTTCTTCTGCCATTTGCGTGCTTAAAAGGATTGTTCAAACAAAATTAACGTTTGTCGTCATTTCCTCACCCTTGTGTCCTTGGAACATAAACGGGGAAACTCTGAATGCCGTTTGGCATCAGTGACATCAAACAATGTGTGATTCATTCATAGATGGCATGTTGTATTTGACTGCATGTACATATATAAAAATATATGCATATAAATGAATCATGCATATAATGGTGTTTGTCTTTTAAAAAAAAAAAAAACTTTGATAATCAAAAGAATCCTTGAAAAAATGTATATGCAGTTTCTATAAAAAAATATTAAGGCAGCGCACAAACCTATTTTTTAAGAAAAAACTTTAAAAAACTTCCATTAGCTTTATTTTATGGAAAACAGATCTTTGTCATTTTTTTTTTTTACAATGTATTTTCTCTTGTCTGGCATTTTCAATGGGCACTAAAGGAGAAAAATAATATTGGATTGGTTTTATGGTGAACTTTTCCTTTTTATACAGTCTCTACATAGGAATTTCAAAGATGCGTTCAAACATTCTTGACATTTTAACATTTAACCAGATAACATTACAATAACATGTCATGTAATAACACTTTAATTTTAACAGACATTTTAACAGTAAACCAGAGAAATCTTCATAGTTAAGATATAACATCTGGTGGGAAAACAACACATTATATTATATTGTCTCCACAGACTAATGCTAAGAGCAGATTGAACATATCCTCACTGCAGCCATATACCACGTATAAGTTCCAGATCAGGAGGAAAATCAACCATAGAGTAGGTCTGTGGAGTGACTACAGTCAACCAAAGGCAGCAAAAACCAAAGAAGAAGGTATGAAATATATTACTTGTAAGGACTTTCATTAAGTCACATTTTGTAATTATAGCATTTGGAAGGCGGTTTTCTTGTGTAGTTATTGTGAGCTGCTTATTTTCTCTCTTTTAAAGTCATCAGAAAGCGTAAGAGGGATCAAATGAATGTAGGTAGTCATGCATGTTCTGGAAAGAGTACTTCAGCAGTATGATGGTGTTAGATAAGCTGACTGTACTGACGTAGGACAGTCACTTTTTTGTCAGCATGTCTCAGGTGCTTGAGATGCTGTGGCAAAACTAGTTCAAGCAAACTTGAGTGGTGACTGATTAAATTAACTTTTGATAACCTTTTTAGTGTTACTTGACTTAGATGAGAAGTGACTATGGAAAAGTACATTTGAAAATTTTCAAATTTGATGGGACCACTGACTTTGGTGTAAGCTTAAAAAAAAACATTTTGGAGATTATTTTTGAGAAATACTGAGAAAAACTGATTAATCACAACAATTTTACCTCGCACTCAATTTACTATGGCACGTGAAAAAAAAAACAGGCCAGTACGTGTTTTTTCCTTTCTTGTGCTCTCTCTTACTCCTGAAAGGTGCTTGACGGTCTTGGTCGCGCGTTTCAAGAACTGAAACCCCCGCCCGGCTGAAACCCCCACAATCTAACAGCGAGTGTTTCCACATATTTTGGAAGGTACGTAAACCTTCACCAACCAAATGAATTTTTGTATTTTCTGTTAATGTTTTATGTAGCGTGTACATGCTACGGCCAGGTCGCTACACGATCCCCTCCCCCCGTACTTTACTTTTCACACAGGCCCTTAAAGGTCAAACCACCTCTAAGTGATGGCTTGCTTGCGTGAATTGCATCTTCCCAAACACACTGTTAGTCTGAAACCAAAAGTTAGACTACAGACAGTTTCAGTTTACAAAAAACTGAGTAGGGGCTTAGAGGAAATGATGGATTTGAGAATTCTCCCGAACCCTCTCTCTTTTAGAGTCATGTTTGTGCCTCATGTCATTAATGGCTGACTCTGTCAAAGATTTTGGTCAGATGCATGCGTTCAGACAAATTTAACTGCTTAATAAAGACTGCTTTTATATTCATGTTCACTTTGTTTTAGGAACTGAATTTATCAGATGCCAAGGGGAAAATTCTGAGGTATAATATAAGTGTTCGGGAGCAAACGAGAATGAGGAACCCTATCATCGCAGTTCCACCCAGCAGAAATGAGAGAATATGCTGCTCTCATTGTTCTGTGTCAGTGTCCGCAATTAACTCAGTGGGTCAATCTCCTGTCACATTTATTCATCTGCATTTTCCAGGTAAGTCTGTGGTTTTTGAAGTGTTAGCAATGCTGAGCCAAATAACTGTGGTTGAATAAAAAAGACGCTAAACTCAATGCATATATAGTCAATACAGCAAGTTAAGCCGTGTTTTTTGTGTTTACAGGTCTGGTTTCAGGTTTCCTGTCACACAGGCCATTGAATAATCATAGTGTTGCCCTCTTCTGGCACAAGCTTGCCATTGCAAGCACTGAATATGTGGTGCATTGGTATCCAGTTGGAAACATCGAGGCGATTCAGTGGATTAGAGTGGTGGATACCACAGCTCACATTACAGGCAAGTTTAATTGGATGGTATGAGTTAAGAACAATCAAAATTGGTTGGTTTCCAGACTGTAATAAAAGTACTTTATCTCTTTCTTGTACCTTTTATTCTGCTGTCTATCCAGGTCTGCAGCCTCAAGAATGCTATGATGGTGCAGTTACCGCTCTGCAATCACCTGGTCCCAAAATGGCATCCATTAAAGACATCTCCACATGGCAATCAGGTTAATTCTTAATGCTCATTCTGCATAAATCTTCATCAAAGTGGATTAAATCAGTATATACTGTATATACAAACACTTCCATTCCATTCAAAAGTTTGGAGTCAGTAAGATTTATTTATTTATTTAAAGAAAATAAATTTTATTCAGCTATGATACATTAAATTGATCAAAAGTGACAGTAAAAACATTTACAAAAGATTTTGATTTTCAATAAATGCTGTTCTTTTGAACTTTTTTTTTTTCAGCAATGAGGCCTGAAAAAATAATGGTTACCACAAAAATATTAAACAGATGTATTTTCAACATTGATAATAATTAGAAGGGTTTCTTGAAGCAGGAACACTGTCAAATCAGCATATTAGAAGATTTCTGAAGGATCATGTGACACCGATGACTGGAGTAATGATGCTGAAAATTAATCTTTGCCATCACAGGAATAAATAGCATTTTTAAAATATATAAAAATAGAAAACA